>VYZS01058652.1:33133-50165 GCA_013400695.1 Neodrepanis coruscans | reverse complement strand
GAGCCGCACCGCCGCCGCCTCCGCAGGGCTGGGTGGCAGCGCAGGTGTGCAGCACAGCGCGACGAGCCGCCGCTCTCCTTGGCCCGTGGAGAAGGGCGGAGGGAGCGCCCTCGCATGGGCACTGGCCCGGGGATGAGCCCCAAGAACCGGCACCCGGCAGCTCCTCTCCGCGCCGCCCCCGCGCTCCGGCCCTGCTCGCCCCCGGTAAGTGAACGCCCAGGGATGGAGGGAGGCAGAGGTGGGAGACTCACCGAACTCGTGCTGGCCGACTGCAACTCGCTGGGTTGAATCCCCCGGGCGGACCGCGCCCGGGAGACGGAGGGGCGGCGGAGGCGGCGATCCGCCAGGCCCGTGCCGGCCGACCGTTCCCGCGCTTCCTGTCCCCACCCCCGGCCGGAATAAAAAGGCTTTAAACAAACCTATAACAAAGACACTGCTTTTATGTCTGCCTAACCTTATTGGTGTCCAGAGAAACAATCAGACTCATTTGGATGTGGAAAGGTTGTTTACCAGATACTGTATGTTGCTGTGAGAAATGTGTCTTCTTTTCACTAGCTATTGTCAGCAGATAAAACAAGTTTCCTGGCAAAATCAATTTGTCAGGTAGAATTTAGATTATGTATGTTACGAAATTACTTGACCCTTGACATGAGAGAGAGAGAAGTCTCAAAGAGAAATCCCAAGTGTTTTGTCCTGTAGGGTCAGACACAGCCAGCATAGTGAAGTTAACTATATTTTTCAGTGGGTGCAAAAAACTCTGAAGCAAACGTTTAAGCAACTTGCAAAGTGACCAAAACTGCAATATTGACACTTACTAAGAATCACTGGAATTTTGTCTGGGAGCCTTCCTTAAAATAGGGCTGTTTAATCCCTAGGTCTCAAAGTGCTTTCTAAAAGGACAGTGAATTTGTTTGGTGAACTGAGAGGTTTAAACTTACTGTGTCTTCCCCAAAAACTCAGAAATAAAGCTACTATTAAAATCCTCCCACATTTGAAGGAGCTGTTTTTATACACTGTTTTTATTTTATTTTGTTTGTTTGGTTGGTTGATTTCCTTTTGTGTTCCTGAGTAGCTTTAGCTTTGAGTTCTTGCTAGAGACACTGAGACTCAGAGCAGGTTGGTAACAATTTGCTTTTCTTACTTGCTGTGTTGTTGTAGAAGCCGGTATAAGACAAGGAATCCCTGTACCAACCATTATGTTGGGTGTGTATCTTCCTTCAGATATATTTGTGAAAGGGTGTGTGGGAACATTTCTTCCTCTTCCTTTTTAAACCCTTTATATGCTTTAACTTACTGTTAAAAATAATGGGTTTTTAATATGGATGGACAATAGATCTCTACTATAAATTCAGTCTCTGCTTCATATACTAATCTGTTAGTACAGATTAGTACTTTTTGCCTTTGCTATCTAGCATCCCTGGGCTGGTAGATAGATAGGCAGAATAAATTTAGGAATGTCTGTCATTCCTGTATTATCACTGCCCAGTTCCCAGGATCAAACTACTGTGTCTCAGCTGAGATTTTCGTTTTACTCAGTAATGCCACTGCTGAGAAAGACACACATCAAGAACGTGCTCTCTTGTAAGGAGTGGACTTTGGATCCTGAAGTAATTTGTCTGCCAGGAATCTGAACTGCACGCAGGTGATGATGTGGAAGAGGCCATTCAGTTGGCAGTATCTGTAAGATGTATTTTGTCATGGTTATAGGACATGATGTCATTATGAGCATTACAGCCTGGAGGGCCAAGTCATATGTCACCCTCATTGGATGCAGTGGTAGCACCTATTTCTTACACCTCTGAAAATCAGACCTGAAACCTGCAGGTCTGCAGCAGTAGGAATGGTCTGTAGGTTGTGTTTTATTCTTTCCACATCATGTGCAGGAACGCCAGTCATATGGATGAAGTTTCCACTCTTGACGTAACTGGTAAATAACCATAAATGGAAGTGTAAGGCTTCCACAGTGAACATGGAGTAAGTTCCTGCTAAATCAGGCCTTGACAACAAGATGCTTACTTGGCAGTACAAACATCTTAAACAGAACCTATCTGTCTCAGTCACACAGTCTAGCAAGACTGTGGTGACTGCACACTTAATTTTACATACAGAAAGATTAAATAACTTATTTTCAGTTAGAAAAAGGGTATGATCTTCTTGACAATGGGGGGAACATCCTTCCATGTTCAGCGCTTCCACAGAGAGCTTTGTTGGACTCAGAAATTCTGTCACTTCCTGAGCAGGAATTTAATTAATTAATTACAAAGTGTTAATATTTGAGAATATTATTATTTTAAACAGCTTAAGCGTATTTCCAGATTTTGTTATGAACTCAAATAAGATTCATTCCATAAATCTTTCTTTTTTGGGGATTGCATCTCTGCTATCATGATGCTAGGCATTATCTATATTGAAACATATTTATGAATAGCAGGAAGGAATCACACTGTTGAGTGTCCAGTTGCCTTCTCCTTCAATAAGAATCACAGAATGATAGAATATTTTGAGCTGGAAGTGGCCCACAAGGATCGTCAAAGTCCAACTCCTGGCCCTGCACAGGACAGTCCCAAGAATCCTACCATGTGCCCGAGAGAGTTGTCCCAAACACTTCTTGAACTCTATCAGGCTTTCTTGAACAGAGTTCAGGAAATGAGACCACTAGGCTCTATACCTCTTTCCTGTCCCTGCCTTTTCCTACTCAATCCCATTATAACTCTTTACACCCTTGAATCATGTAACTTCCCAGTCTGTATTTAAACAAATGACAACAACAAACATTGCATGTGCTGATAGTTCATTATTCTATCCTGGACTTTCTGGTATTAATTTATTTTTAATTCCCACTAAGGGGAAAAATAATAATTAAAAATATATATTGTCTATTTGTGAGTCCCAACATGAACTGAAGTGAAAAATACAAACTTTCTTCCCAGAAGATGTACTCTGCAGATATCCAAACTCTTACTGGTGGCTAGTGTGGGTCCAGCTAATTACACAGATTTTACAGTTGATATGACTGACTGAATCTAGCAGCTCTTAAACAAAAGTTACTGAACAACACCAGGAGAAAATTGAACAATATAGAGTCTTTTTGTCAAATAAGCAATTATTCCACCCTTGTTCCCCTCGTGCCAGTCCAGATAGGCTGCCTAGTAAGAACCTGTAATTTGTTCAGAAGTGTATCCACTAAGTCCTGGAGTTCAGACATCCAGCAAAACCCATTGTCAGCAGTGTCTGGTTTGGTCTATACAGCCATCTAGCATGCAGAGCAAGACCTCAACTCAACAGTTTCCTTAATTTACAAGGTATGGATAATGAGTGATGGATTTAAGCAAGCTCTTGCTAATGAAGTGGCATACACAGAGAAGCATTGCATACCCCCTTGAAGGATCAGAGAGAGAGCTTATTTTGTCTACTAGGGGTTACATTTTATTTCCTCTTCCAGGCTGGTGAGTCACATTCCAAGCTGCTGTTCAGATATATTAAAGTATCAGCTGCTTGCCCCACTCATGGCAGGACTAACGTGGCGACAGAGACCATTGCCTGGGACCACGTTCAGATTCTGCTTCTTTCCTATGTTGGCAAGCCATAGAGAGAGATCTCTCACATGAGAGATCTGTTGTTCATATGCTCGTATAACAACTCATGGCCTAGCTTTCAATGCCCTTGCTTGAGTATTTTCATGAAATTACTTGTTGAAAACGAGTCATAGGACTAGTCTGTCACTAATACTGGAAAAGAAAAAACTCTTCATGATTCTAAGATATCCAAAGAACTAATTTGAGTAGGCATATTGTAGTTTTTAAACGGACATTTATCTTGATTTTATCTGCTATGAACGAAACTATTTGAAAAAACATTCTGCAGTCTTTGGACATTTTGGAGGATGTTCTTTTTACAACAGTTGCTTTCTCTGTTAGGTTAGTGATTGATGATTGTCCTGCTTCCCTTCCTTCCTTCCTTGTTTCTCCTGATTAGATGAATAGTAACAGTCAATTTTGTAAGTCAGACCCGACTTATACAATACAAAAAGTTGTTGACACAGCAGTAAATCAGTTATCAGTTACAAGAAATACATTTTCAGGGATTTTTTACTGTTTGGGCTTTGTAAGTCAATTTGCATGTAAGTTCATGAGAAAATGTTCCTTAGAACAATTTCACAGTAATTAGAGACTCAGAATGGTAGTGGTGACTAAGTACAGTTTCCAGAAAACAACCTGAGTTTTGGTATCCATATGATCAATAAAGTTTTGCTACAAGGGAGCTAACTTTCCTATAAGGATATAAAATACACTTTTTCTGCCTTTTCTAACCATAATAGAAAGGCTTGCATAGAAAAGGTTTAAGTTGTGAACTGAAAGACCAGACAGATCAAGTTAGTCAAAATATCTACAAATTGTTCAATTTTCTTTTTCAGGTTTTTTTTTAAGTCCTAAGTAATTCACATTTTGAAACACATTTGAAAGTCATTACAAGTCAAAGAAAACAAAGTAGGAAATGCCTATTAACAAGTAGGAAAGTGTAGGAAATGTGCCTCAATTGGAACCAGTGGGTTTTAAAACTGTTGTTTTTTTTTTCATTAGCAAAAGTGAAGTAGTTTAGATAAGAAAAAATATTTTATTTTTAGATTTTTTTTCAAACTGCTTTTTTCAATAGCTTAGTTTAACAATCTCCATCTTACTATAAATGTATGCCATTCTTCAAATGATAACTGCACTATAAGAGGAATTGGAATATCCAGAATGAGAATATGAACTTCAAAATAAAGTACCATGGGGAATGGCTGAATTAATTTCGGCTATCTTTATTTCTACCTCAAACACATATTGCATGAAACAACTGTAAAAACATGTTTGCATCTAAAATTCAGGTATTATTCGAGTGATGAATTGTGAGCTTAATGCTGAAACTGAAGGAGCAAGATGGCACTGGTTCGATCCTGCTGCAACATTTGCAAGCTGATAAAAAATATTTTTCCTGAACAGAAAGTAAGCTTCAAGTCCACAGCAAGTTCTTGCATATTATCATCAAATCAGAGCTAGCCTGCGTTTTCACAATCTACCTTTAAGATGATCCATCAGTAATTCCTGCCATTTTGCTGAGGGGGCACCTCAAGTCACCAGATCAATGGAATTAGAAGTAATTGTGTGGCTAAAAAGTCTTCTGTTGCTATGGGACAGACTTCTTTCCTTCAGGTCAACACAACCCAATGCCCAGGTCAGTGCATGAAAAAATTGGACCTAAAGGAACAAAGAAAGGCAGCAGTACAATGCAGTGAGAAAGATGAGCAAACAAAAAAAAATATAGCTTTTAAATTAATTACCATTGTGATGTTGTCAACCGACAAATGAGTTATAGTAAACATTTTAAGGCTCAGGAATTAAATAGCTTTAAGAATCAAAGGAACGTGTGAAAATGTTTCTGAACTATAGCATATGTCAAACCAAGTTTCTAAAATTGGCAGTCAGAAAGCCAATTATTTTACTTGGAAATGGAACAAATTTAACATGTATCCTATCACTCTGTTAAGTTGTTTTTTGTTTTAACAACCTTTCAAAAACTAACTCACAGCACACTATGGTAATATGAAGAACATATTTAGCTGTTGTTTTTCCAAGAAGACATTCCAGACTTTTAATATCCCATACTGATAATTTTTCATTTGTTAGAGATACATAGCAGTAATCACTTAATGCACTGCAATACTGGCCATTTACAGAGACCTCCAATTTTCAATAAATCTGCTAACATCAGAACTGTTTGAGGGACTTGTGTTTCTATAAAAAAGAAATTTAAGCATTTTCCTGTGGAAAAATATATCCACATAATGCTAATCCAGATACTGGGAAACTGAAGAATTTATTTAAAAAGATAAAAAGTTTCCCTTCAGCTTTGGCACGAAGATGTTCAGGTTCTCTATACTATCTTTTTTCATGCTTTGCACTGCTACTGTGAGGACTAGTAATTTATTATAAAAACAAAATCTCAGCTTCTCCTGAAATATGAAGCTGAGTTTTGCAAAATATTACAGGAATCACAGTGGAAGAGGGGGTCCAAAAAATTTTGCTTGGACTTATCTCAAGCAGAGCTTGAGTCTGAACTAAATAATTTACAGAGCTCATTACAACACATTGTACTTCTGGTAAGCCATTTTCAAGGCAATGCTTGAAAAGATTACAGAACACACTTTTTCATTATTCTTAAGAAATATTTATGGAAATTATATGAGTGGAAACAAGCAATTCTTGAAAATTATCACTGATTGTCCCTCTTATATGTACATTCTGGGAATATCAGTGTTCACAAAATTTTTAAAATGGAATCAAACTGATTCTTCCAAATGCTTTAGCATTCTTCCAAATGCTAAACACATTTTCCCAATCCATATGAAAAATGTATTCTTTATTCAAAGACTACTATGTTTCTTCTTACTTTGATCATGTTTTTTCTTCTATTGGGCATTTGGATCTTATAATTTATGCCAATGCTTTTGATCTTTGTTGCTGTTTCCTTGTTGGGTATTTGCTGTCATAGATAGCAGTTATCTAATTCTATTTCAGCTTTCACTAATGCAGACTATATATCATGGTTACATTGCTGGCAGTGCCCAAAATGACTTAAGATATAGCAACCTCATCTATAGCTGTGCCTTGTTTACATTAGGGATAGGAGATCTGGTATTTCCACAAGGCAGACTTTTTTTTCCTTTTGCTATTTAAAATGCATTCTGAATCAGTAAAGGAAGCCACAATCACAACGATAAGTCTAACAAAATAGAGAGAAGAGACTACTTCTTTGCTGTATGTCCTCTGACCCTCTGCCAGACTATATGGCCCAGTATACGGTGTTCTGTTAACAGAGCTGTAATTCCTGTATCTGCTTCAGTGAATTCATTTATTTAAACAAAAGTGTTGGACATTGCCTATTATAGCATGTGTAGTGTTCTACTGTGTGGTAGTGGTCCCTGCTAAAGGAATGAATATGTAGTACACAATTGTATCTTAAAACTGTCATGCTCTACTACGAACCACTAAAGTCTGCAGAAGTACGGCTCAAAACCATGACCGAGTTTCTCTGGTTGTCACTCATCAGGTGATTCCCAGTAAATCTTAATGAGCTCTTCCTCTGTGTAAGAGACAAAGGCATTTTACCCCGTAATTGCCCGGTCACCTCCTATCACTCACCAAATGTATTGTCTTGTTGAGCCATGACACTCCATTGGGTTTATGAGCAGTTTATAAGCACACACCTTCGCAGAGACCAAAAAAAATGCTTTACAAAACTATTTTTGCCTGCTCAGGTGGAGGTCTACACCAGGGATTTCTTTTACCACAAGAATGACATCGGAGTTACAGGACTTTTTTTTCCAACTCTCCAGCCAACAGAGTTGTCCAGTGTGAGCTCAGTGTTAAATAAGCATTTGATGGAAAATTTCAGCTGATGTTTGACAGCTATCAGCATCTGCTGATAACACAGCCTTTATAGTGAGAAATGTCAGGCATTTTCACAATTTCCAGGGCCACCACTTCTGCATTTAATTAAAGCAGAATGAACACGTATGTCAATGAACCAAGCCGTGCCACAACTATCTGAAATGCCTTAGTCTGGCATAGGGAAAGACCTTCAGAGTTGCTTGGCTTTACAAAAAGTAAGCCTGGAGAGAAACCAGCATAATCAGTTACCAAACCCCTCTGTAAGTTTACTTACTATGCAAAAGCGTGCTTTTGAGCAATCAAATAAATAAATAAATAAATAAATAAATAATCAATCGATTCCTCTTGTTCGTTCTTTAATTGCCTGCTCCAATGTTTCCTCGCCCGGGTCAGCGACACCACCAGTTTGGTCAGCGCCTCACTCCAGTTTGGAGATTGATCCTTCGCTACGTGCGTGTGTTGCCTTCGGCTGGGAGGTTTCGCCTCCAAGAAGCAACGGGCTGCTCTCCATGCCCGGAGGTACGCGGCTCCCGCCGCCCTGCGGGGGTCGGCGGGGACAGCCCTAGAGCTGACAGACCGTGATCCCCCCGAGCAAGTGTGTGGCGCTGGCTCGCCCGCTCCTCGTTACCTCCAGTTACATCCCTGGCAGGAGACGCGGCTCTCGGCTTCGCTTTCCAGGGTTATTTTTGGCCGCGGCCGCCGCATGCTGATGGCAGCGGGCTGGCGAACCTCGGGCGCCCTTGCGAGCGGCGAGGCGCCGGCGGGGCCCCGCCGGGGCGGGCGGGGAAGGGGCGGTGCGCACCCCTCTCCTGCCCCGGCTCCCCTGCGGCGCAGGGCTCCAGCTTCGGGCAGCCGACGGCTGACCCAGCCCGCCCCCCACGGAGACGCCTCTGGGCTCTCCACCCTCGGCTCAGGAGCCTTCGCCGGGGCTGACGCTCCGCAGAGGAGCCACAGCTGGGCGCCGCCATGGAGCGGATCCCCATCCCGGTGCTGACCGTGCAGACGGCACCTTATGAGGACCAGCGGCCGACGGGCGGCGGGGGGCTGCGGCGGCCCACGGGGCTCTTCGAGAGCCAGCGCAACTATTTGCCCAACTTCGTGCAGAGCCTCCTCTCGTCCGTCGACCTCCGCGACCGGCAGGGCTGCACCATGGTGGTGGGCAGCGACGGCAGGTACTTCAGTAAGACGGCCATCGAGATCGTCGTTCAGATGGCCGCGGCCAACGGGGTAAGTGAGCCCCCTGACCCTCGCCGCTGCCCCCTCGGGCAGCCTCTTTTCCCCTCCGACCGCGGCAGCGGCTCCCACGCTTTACCCGCGTCGGCGCCCCCGCTGGCGGGAACCGCGGGCCAACCCCCGCCGAGGGACGGGAAGAACCTTCCAATGTCATAACTCGGACAGTGTTCAATATACAAATAAACACAAGAGAAACTTCGTGTCCGGCTATTTCAGTGCTCTGCGCGTTAGGTGCCCGAGCCAGCTTCGTGCCGGCTCGTGCGTCGCCTGGGCTGCTGGCTTCGGCCTGGATGATGGCTCCGTCGGGGTATGGTGGTGATGATGGTGACAACCTCAGGAGACTGCTAGCCTTGCCGTGGTGTTTCACGCCTTATTTTAGAAGGAAGAAAGAATGGGAGCTGAAACACTCAGAAGGAGGAAATGTAACGAGTTAAAAATAAGTGCGTGGGAAACAAAGGTATCAGAAATGTATCTGCTGCTGATGTTATTTTAAAAATATTCATGGAAATAATAACTATTAGAGGAAGAGCAAGTCAGCATTTTGGCTGCATCTTAAGAAATAATTGTTCTTCTCTATTGTTTACTTGCAAACAAATTATAAAATGTAAGAAGGGAGCAGTGTCAGAAACCTCTGTGATCAGGTGGGATACAGATCTTTCTTGTGCAGTTTTGAAAATAGGAGAGAACTTGGGAAGAAAACTGATGTCTTTGGCTAGATACATTCACGTTCATGTGTGAATGTGTATGTACAGAAAGCTGGAAATGCCAGTTTATGTAGGCTAGAAGCTCCTACTTCAAAGCAGAGTTGAAGCTGCTGTCTCTTGTTATGATGATTAAATTGATCCTCCAGATTTGGCAGAAGAAGTGATGTGCTTTTATAGGTCTTTTTGTAGGGAATTTACTTTTTTTAACCAGAAGTTCGATTCTTCAAATGAAGTCCTGTTTTATAACCAGAAGGTCTTTCAAGTTTGAAATGAATCTCTGTATGTGTCCAAATTTTCCCTGCTGATTTGTTGTCACACGCAAGCTATATAGACTAGCCAGTCTGGTGTAACTAATGAGTATTTTAAATCTATTCCTAAAGCACATCAGTTCTCAACACACTGATAGTATCAAGCAGATGCTGAGTGATACCTGAGATTTCAGAGGGACTGTGTTACATACTGGCTACCTTTATGCAAAATAGCTGTTCACACAGGGACTTGGTAGAGGCCGGGGTTTGTGTGGCCCAGGATGTGAGGGCTGTCAGAAGGACACTGGTGAAAGCGTGGAGAGTGGCAAGGGTGTGCCAGTACAATGGTGTTTCATCTACGCTGTCAGGGAGGGAGCATTCAGGGAGGGAGTGTAGGGGGAGGGAGTGTAGGTGGAGGGCATGGGCTAGTGTGTGAGGAGTGGCAAGGGAGGTGGGAGAAGGCCTGGAAGAGTGCTGCTCCCTAGGCCCATCCCTCATGTAGCTCAGTGGAGATAGTCTCCACTGAGAAGAAGAAGATGGAATTTTATGTGTTGACCAGATGGGATAAAGTTCAGCAACAGTTACAGTAAGAACTGCCCTGCTGAAGCTGAAGTTCTCACACATTAGTGAATTACTGCAAGAGTGAGTTACAGCTGCAGGATGACCACAAAGATTGAGGTGCTGAAAAAAGAAATTTAGGATTTGGAACATCAGGGGCTTCTCAACCAGATTATGCTGACTAATTTTTCCTGTCAGCCTGCATCCTTCCTGCTGCTTCTGTCATATCCCCCCATCTTTCTCTGTTACCCTTGAATATCTTTTTGACCTCAGGAGGTTTCAAGTGTGACATATTTATGGCACTTCACTGGAGTAGTACTTCCCCTTTCTTAAGTTACTACAAGTTTCTTGGAAGCACAGTTTCTTCCTAGTGTTTTCTGAAGCCAATCTCCAAACTTTTCTGCTCACAGTTCCTACAAATACTTGAATTCACACATGATACTCTTACAAATGACACAGTCCTCACAAATTCAGTAGACCAGCTGGTGGGGAGCTATTGATACTGAAAAGGCTTCCCATTTCCATCTGCTAATGCTCCTTTCCATCTCTAACATCTTTACACTGCTCACCCTCACCTCCATTTCTCTCAAGCACATTGTAAGTTCATAAGCCTCTCATTTGTTTAGTGAGTGTTGTATTCTTTGGCCGTTGAAATACCCCCACTGGGAAAATATCTAAACCTCCTTGATGGCATTGTTAAGTCCTGTGCTATGTTAGTAGAGGAAGGGAAGACTCATGCACAAAGATGTCTCCCTTTAGATAAGGTTATTGTCATTAGAAGGCACGTAGCCCATATCACAGGGAAAGATGTTAGCTGATGTAAGCAGAATCAGATGAAATGTGTGGCAGCCCTGAAGGTGCATTCAAAACCTTTGGCCACCCTGAGTGCCAGGAGATGGATAGCCACATATTGCTGATAAACTGATCCTGAGTCTCCTTCCCGGAAGACACATAGCAAGTGTCATGGTTAGTTGTGCCTGCTGAGTACAAAAATAAAAGTGACTTTCTATTATCAACTGTAAATGTATTGCCCTTTAGAGTTGCTAGGTTCCTCTTGTTCTAACTTGGTGACTCATCCCACATTCCCCCTGCATTAACAGCTTAGCACGATTGGCATAGGCTCCAGTACAAGGAATGAGATGAAGTCCCCTCCCAGTGCTTGGCCTGCCTTCTTCTCATCTTCAGTCCTGCTGGCTCATGCCCTCCACCTTGGGGGCTGCAGGTACATGCTCCACAGCTGTAGCCTATGTAGGCTTACACTGGTGGCAACAGCTGCAGACTGGAACATGCTGTGCAGCTGCAAGCAGCACATATTCCACCAAATCTTTCTGTTCAGAGCTGAAGGTGACTAAGTAGGGTCACTCTTCAGTGGAGTACACAGCTGGGGCATTAGCAAACACATTTAGGTAAGGGACTGCATGTCATGAGAGGCTGAGGAGGCCTAAGCAAGGCCAGACAGAGGTTCTGCAGCATTCTGGGTTATAAAAAGCAGTTTTACAAAGTGTAGTGGTAGGAAAGTATCTGAGGCTCTATTTCCCTTTTTACTTGTGTCGTTCCAGTAGTAGTGTCTTTCAACCTTAATGTCTGGAATAACTGGGGTAAAAGGCTCTAGCAGTTGCAATACAGTTCCTCTACAAATTAGATGCAAATATTCCATTAGACCCACTAACTGGATGGGGTATCTCATTTTTCATTCAAAGTATAGGATAAGTTTAAATGAAAAGCTGCTCTTTGTGAGTCTTAGTGGCAGAACAAAAGCTGATGATCATACACTGAATACAGAAAGTCATGGCAACACACTAGAGAGATTGCAGAGTATTGCTAGTAATGCTGTAGAAGTTTGAGATGGCAGAGGGTTGAGTTTTACAGTTGTCTTCTATATAGCATCATATTGTTTTTATTTTCTATGGCCTTCCACACAAATCTTGGCCTCCCTCCCTGGACCTGTGTGATTGATTTATTTGCTTCTACATTGAGTGTGGTGCTCAGTCATCTTTAGGATACTACAGTAAAAGATATGAAGGCAGAGCCCCATGTTGTTCAGGATGTAATTTGCATCCTTCTTTTTCTTTCAAATAAAATTGACTAAGTCATATGAGAGATTACAGGGAAAAATAATTAAAAAAAAAATTAAGTGACTCCATGATAATCATCTAAAAATGCACAGCTGCAAGCAGTAATATTGCATAAAAATGTTCTTGTAAAGTACTTGTTAGCGTACTTTGTTCTTTCAGCTGTAACCATTTGCTGAGGATCTCTGTTTCTTCTGTTGTTACTAAAAGTAGACTGACAAAATAGGATATGGTGTAGGGACAAAGTATTAGAAGAGACATTACATGCATATGATCTTGTAGCCATGCAAGTTTTTGAATTCCAAAGATAATCTTTTCACACTATGAAACTGTCCAAGATTTTCAGAAGGATATTGCTGGAACTTTAATTGTGAATAAGTATGTGTATATTATTTGGTTACTGTTCTAGACTGGATTGTGAGAAGTCTGTAAAATCTGAAATTAATTTAATTAATTAAAGAATTAATTAAATAATAGTTTAGTATTTGGTTCAGAGACAAAATTAAGAGCTTCTGAACGAAGAGAAAAAAACATTGGGCATTGTTGCCACCAAAACAAAGAAAGCAGAGGTAGATAGGTAGCACATTTACACCTCTAAGGTCTGCAGTGTCCTTGGGCAGTTCTGTAAAATCAATGAAGACCTTAATACAAGGTGAAACGTTATTGCAGTAACTGCAAATATAATATCAGTATATCATTAAAATAATTTGACTTTCGAGATCCTTAATTTGCAAGTATTGCAGTATTCCTATAGTATAGAAATTAGTATAATAAATAATATTTCTAAGTAGTATAGAAATAATAGACTTAAGACAAATGCTGAAGGCAAATAAAATTATTCATGTTTATATTAATATTTGGCATCTACAAAAATGGGAAAAGTGGTTTTTGCAACACATATTGAATGGGAAGAATGAAATATGGTAGGTGCTAGGTAATTTATGCATTCTGAATAATCTAAGTCTTTTAATAACTTTTAAAAATGCAGTTTTGGTGTGGATGAAGGCAGAAACTAAAACCGTAGTTTAGATTTAGAAGTATAGAAAAAGTGCTCATGATAAGCTTATATGCAAGTATAAATGCATTTATACTTGAGTACCTCAAGATAGATGTAGTGTTATGATTTTCAGGTATTATGCGAAGTGTTATTGCTGTCGTATTCCTTTTGCTTACCCATACACAATACTGTTTTAAGAGCTGGCACGCATTTGTGACAGCTGTATTTGGAAGATTGAGTCATTGCTCTAGCTTTCTATGTGCTTCAAAGTTTAAAAAAGGGAGAGACAATATTCAAAACAAACATTTTTTATTTTTTAAACAGTATTTATTTTCATCATGTTTTCCTTTCCATAATATTTTCTTTTGTTTGTTTCTTGACATCCCCCTCCCCTCCCACCCCACTTTGAGAGTTGTTCCAACCTGGGAGAAAAAAAGACAGTGAACCAAAACATTTTCCTAATAGTAGCAAAAACAAGCTAAATGAACTTTGAAGATTTTCTATGAACAGTACTTATAAATTTGATAGATCTCCTGTTTTCTAGCAACAATTTATAGGCCTCAAAATTATCTGCAAAAACTGAAAAGAGAACCAGGTAGACAAATAATCATCATATTCTCAGGTCTTGAGGTAGAAATCTCAATAAATAGAATGCATTTTCTGTGTGTTTTTTTTTTAAATTCGAAAGCAGATCTTTTAAGTCTAGAAGAAATGGCTAACCATAGTTTGTGCTTTGTGAGAGTTACCAAAAACTAACTTGTGCTTACTTTAAAAGTTGATAATTTAATTTTAGAAATCTTATTTTTTAAAATTTAACAGTTCACAAGAGTAGGATAAATAAATCATCTATTGACCCTTTGCTTTTCTGAAATTATTTGGGACTGCCCTTCAGAGTAACCATTAAGGGCTTCATATGAATGACCTACATTTATAGACACAGGAATGATCTTTGTGGAAAGGAGGCAGGTAGTGACATCTCCTGTGCTGCTGCTTTGCCACAGACTATTGTCTGTGCTATTAAATCTCCTTCAAACTTGAGAGTGAAGCCTGAAGTTCAACTCCCAGTCTGTTTTCAGGTGGGGAGTGGGAAAAATCCAGTGTTTTTGGTCTTCCTTTGCTCCCTCTACCCACCCCCTACCCCTTCAGTAGTGGTGGGAGTGAATGGATGGGTTGTTTTTTTATGGAGATGTTATTAAAAGACCCCAAACTTTAGCAATATCTCGTTAAGCTCCATATGCAACTGCCTCAGTTCTCATCTGTGACACTAACCTCGCCTTCTTCCCTCTTTTTTTTTGTGTCTGCCTGTTTCCCAGAAATTGGAACTCTTTGTATTTCTTTGTTGTATTTCTTTGTAATTACATTTCTATTTGACTTCTACCTTATTTATGTTAAGCTGAAACTGTAGTATCTGTGTAGGGGATGAAGGCAAGGTTTTGAAATTGGAAACTTGCAATGGAACTGCACAAAATACCAAACACATTGAGTCAGTGTTTAATAACACCACCTGAAAGCTTTTTTTCACTTTAAGAATGGTGGGAACTTCCCCTGCTCAGCTGTGCCCTAGGAAACATACCCTATTCATTTGGAATAGCCAAGGAGTCACTGATGGCTGAAGAGGGAGCAATGCTTTCAGTGAAACAGGACATCCAAGAGTATGTTGGCCATAGATGTGTAATTGCAAGAGACTTGCAGTGTGTAGTAATACTTGTGATTGCACTGAAAGGCTGCTGGTCTATGAAAGGTAATTCTCTTTATATTCTCTTTCATTTTAATTAGACCCCAGCCCTGCAAACTTTTTCCACATAGTCAGCCCTAAACTATACTGGTACCTAAGGGGATTTGCTGATTTGTGGGTATACCTGGAAATGTTTGATAGCAGAATCATAGCTGAGTGCTCTGCTTGGGAGCTTTGCAAGTCACTGTCATGGCTGTGCTGTTGATTTACTGTCAGTACACAGGCCACTGGGGTTAAATATGGCAGGACACATTATTTCTTTTCAGTGCTCTGGATTAGCATGCAACCTACTCATGTATGCATATTTTTCTGCCAAAGAATATCTTCCATACTAGGACTTTACTATTTCTATCCTGTACATATATGCCCATATATGTGTGTTTATATATTCATTTTCAAAAATTTAATGCTATTCAGAGTACTTTGTCTTTTTTTTTTCCACCTAGATCGGCAGATTGGTTATTGGACAGAATGGTATCTTATCCACACCTGCTGTTTCATGTATCATCCGAAAGATTAAAGCAGCTGGTGGAATTATTCTGACAGCTAGCCACAGTCCTGGGGGACCTGGAGGAGAATTTGGAGTCAAGTTTGAAGTTGCCAATGGAGGTATGGGGGTTTTTTTAATAACACACTACAAACTGCATCTTAGTATGCTGAAAATATGCTGACTAGGTTATTTAGCTGTCTTTAACTATGTATTTTTAATTTACTCTGTTAAAACAGTGAAGAACATAGGCATCTCTCTTTTGTTTCAGTAACAGGTGTGTATTTGTCTGCATGAGTCTGTACAATATGCACTACTGAAGTCCTTGTGGTAGCGCTAAGATTTCTATAAACAAGAGGTTTGCTATCCTCTTTTTACAGTATTTTATGTAGTCTGCCCGGTCACTGTCACAGGTCTGATCCTTTTAAAGAGATACCTATGAGGGAGCTCTGTTTTGCTCATATTTTTTGCTGCTTATCTTGGCATTTATTTCAAAGCATTTAATTTCAGAAATGCTGTAAGCAGTGTAACTCATTGTCTTGTATGGAAGAAAGCACTTCTTAATGTTTACCCAGCATGTAGCTGGTCTTACCTAGGGAGAGAGTTGTACTATGTTAACTACTGCAATTCTACTGTTGAATAATGAAATTTGTTTTGTTTTCAAAAGTTGTCAAGTTGACACATGTAGGTATGTTATACACTTTGTTTGTTTTATATTATAGATCTGTGTACACCTACAAAGCATTATGTTTACAGTTGCTGACATCTTGTGTATGCCTCACACATATCTAATGCTTTCCACCTGAAAAAACTGAACAGAAAGTGTTTTCAAAATCTTTCCTTCCCAATTTTGGAAGTGGAAGAACTTGAGGAGGGAGTGCTTTCCCTTGACCTTTGTTTAATCGAAAAACGTGCATGGTTAAATGAGTGTGATTTTATAAACAGAATAGGCTTGAATCCCAGAGAGATTAGAGGGACTGTGTAAGGGCAGCCAGTGAGAAAGCCAGGGTCACAGCACACACATACCAGAGCCAAACTATTACAGGCATTAGCACTCTATAAACTTTAAAACACCACATGCACCTAAAATCTGCTTGATAAATGGAAAACAGTTGGTGGGGCAGTCTTTTTTGTATGCTCTGCCTTTTAAAAGAGAATTAAAAAAGGGTATTAAGCTTATATATGAAACACTACTCAAATACGAGTCACAAAATTCAATTATTTATGTTAATCAGCAGGGCCATAATGAAATATAATTGGCTTAAATTGCAGCTGAGAAAATGCAGGCTAAGTATTAGGCAAAGTTTTGAAGTAAGGGAATGGTTAGGCATGGCAACAACCTCTTAGGGAAGGTTGTTGTTGCTCTGTGTTCTTTCTCAGTCTGCTTTGCAGATCCATGTCAAGCAGAAGTGATTTGTTTCTATAGCTTTAGAAGAGAATGTGTAGTGATCCTATGGGATCTCCTTAGCTGGAAGTAGACAATACATCCATCTATCAAGGACAATCTGGAGCTGATGAAATCTGTCCCCACCTTTTGAATGGTGTCAGATTAGATGAGTAAGAAGTCA
>VYZS01058652.1:19901-32619 GCA_013400695.1 Neodrepanis coruscans | reverse complement strand
CCCACCTTTTGAATGGTTTCAGATTAGATGAGTAAGAAGTCATTTTCTAAGCCAGAAAAATTAAGTGATTGTTACTTATTCTATTGATTTGGACTCTACATCTGAGGTAGACCGCACTAATTTACATGGCAGTGCTGCACTGCATATAGCAACATTGCTAGAAGAATGGGAAATTAGCACTGAAAAAGCCTATCTCTCCTATTGCTTTGGAATAGGAGAGATAACACATGAAAGAGAATAAAGGAATTAATTTCTAGAGTGAAAGTATGGCTTTAATGTAAGCCCAGAAGAGTCAGATAATCCAGAAATTACTTTTGTTGTGACTCAGACTCAACTCTTGCACTACACGTGGTGTAGTTTGTCTAGTAATTTTTGCATCAGGCCTGCAACTGTTATTTGATTAACAGTAAATCTTTTAAAACAGCCATTTTTCAGGCTTTGGTAGTGAAAGTAATTCACAAATAAGATGTGTTTTCTGTTTCTGAATGACACAACTGTTCCAAGTTGTAATTGCTAATTGTTGAGCAATTGAGGTATTTTGAATTCCAGTGAAGATAAATTTCTTTAAGCTTTTGGAGGAAAAATGCAATACAGTGCCATTGTCAAACTGGTAGAACTTTTAAAAATTATATTTTTTTCTAATGAAAGAGCTGTCTGACCTTCACAAGTGTGCATTTGTGGAATATCCTATGAAACAGCAGAAACTGTGGCTGATGGACAGGCTTTTGTTTCATAGCTATGTTGAGATTCTGAGTAGAGTAAAAAAAAGGCAGTCTTTGATCAATAAATCCAGAGAAAGATGGCTGTGTGTTTTTTGGTTCCCTCACATTCCATGCTCCTGTATGATGATGGATTTAAATACTCTATGTGATTTAAAATGTTGTAATTCACTGTATTTCTGTGTTGTTTTTTTCTCAAAAAATGTTTTAAGCATGTGTTGTAGTGAAAGAGCAGACGTTATTTACTATAGTACTTTGTGTTTATTCTGTTGTAACTCCAATATGTTTAGAAAAATCTTTGCTGCAGCACTCACTTTTAAAGTAGGGAATCTTCGTTTAAAAGAAGTGACCCACCACATTACTTTCTCTTTTAGGACCTGCTCCAGATATAGTTTCAGAAAAAATCTATCAGATCAGCAAAACCTTGGAGGAATATGCAATTTGTCCTGATCTCAGAGTTGATTTATCACGCCTGGGAAGACAAGAATTTGATCTGGAGAACAAATTCAAACCTTTCCGAGGTATCAATATGGGCTTTTATGCATGCTAAATCCATTGAGTCTAAACATCAGTATTGTTGCAGAATTAGAATGAATAATTATATAGATAGAACTTTGTTGTTCAAAAAGCCTTGCTAAAAGTTATTAAAATGAAAGGGAGTATAAAATTGTGGCATGGGTTGTGTTGGGAGATACCTTTTATTTTAGCATCTTGTTCCAACATCCCCTCCATGAGAAGGGACATCTTCCACTAGACGAAGTGTGTTGGAGCAACATCCAGCCTGGCTTTGAAAACTGTCAGGGGTGGGTCATCCTCAGCTTCTCTGAGCAACCTATTACAGTGCCTCACCACCCTTGCAGTAAAAAATGTCTTCCTAAAATCTAATGTAAATCTATCCTTGTTTAGTTTAAAACCCTTCCAGCTTGTCCTACACCTGTTTGCTTGTGTGGAAAGTCAGAGACTGACCAACCCCACCTCTGTCAGCCTGACTTCATAGGAGAAGTACTCCAGCCCTCTGATCATCTTTGCGGCCCTACCTTGGACCTGCTCTAACAAGTCCATATCTTTATGGTGCTGAGAATCCCAGAGCTTGACACAGTACTCCAGCTGGGGTCTCAAGAGGGAAGAACAGCAGTTCCTTGAACTGCTGGTCACCTTTTTGTGATGCAGCCCAGGATTGGCTTTTTTGGCTGCAAGCACATATTGCCAGCTCATGTCCAGCTTTTCATCCACAAGAACCCCCAAGTCCTTCTCTGCACAGCTGCTTTCAGTGAGTTCTTCTTCCAGTGTGTATTCTGGGATTGCCCTGAGCCACATGCAGCATCTTTTCTTGGACTTGTTGAACCTCTTGAGGTTCTCATGGACCCACTTCTCAAGCTTGTCTAGGTCTATCTGGATGGCATCCCTTCCTTTTGTTGTGTCAACTGCATCACTCAGCTTCATGTCATCTGCAAAACTGCTGAGAGTGCACTTATCTTGTTGTTGATATCACTGATAAACATATTAAAAAGCCCTTATCCCAAGACAGAGCCCTGAGGGAAACCACTCCTCAGTGGCCTTCATCTCAACATTAGAGCAATTGACTACAACTCTCTACTGTGTCATTCAGCCAGTTCCTTATCCACCATCCATCCATCAAATCTGTGTCCCTCCAATTTGGAGATAAGATGTCATATAGGACTATGTCAAAGGCCTTGAAAAAGTCTAGGTAGATGATATTGTTCTGTCATATATCATCTGAAAGATCAAAGCAGCTGTTAGAATTATTCTAACATCTAGCCACAGTCCTGGGAGACCTGGAGAAGAGTTTGGAGTGAAGTTTGAGGTTGCCAATGGAGGTAGGAGATTTTTTTTAATAAAGGAGAAGGTCAACAGATTTCTCTGGTCAAGTGGCCTGTAGTAGACCTCTACCACAACGTGTCCTTTTTGTCTGCTGCTTGCTTTTCACACCCAGCCTGTTCATAGCTCTTTTGCAGAGGCAGAGTGTGCAGCCTCAAGAACTTTCCCTCATTCCTGATGCTTAGAATTAAAGGCGGTTTGTTTTCCACCCAAACTTTGTATTTTGAGACAATTTATATTTTGAGAAATAAAGTGTTTCACTAAAAAAAAGCCCTTAAATGATGTTTCGGCTGGTGTGGATTTCATCGTCACCACCACCTCCGTCATCGTCATTGCTGATATCATCATCATCATCATCATCATCATCATCATCATTTTAATTTTATTTTTATTTTTAATTTTTATTTTATTGCAAAGAAGGTGTTTGGATTTTTCAGGCAAATAAAATCAACAAAAATTCAGCTCCAGCACACGTGGAATCATAAAATTGCCACAGTTTTAAATTTTGAGTTCTTAGCCTTTTGATCTCTTCAGATTGTATCCTTTTAAATGAAAATGAGACACCTCTCCCCCCCCACATGTAGTATAAAACTGCATACAAGTAGTCACAATTTTTGTATGTTTTTTTAAGAAAAAAACATTTCCCAATCATGTCTTCTAAGGATGCATCACCTTGAGATAGTAGAGCTACCAGGGAACCCTACTGAAGCAATGGAATTGGCTTATAAGTGCACACATTTCAATGCAGTTTGAAAGTGCATAAAAAATGAAAGTAATTTAAAAAGTAATTTAGGGTACTATCTGATGTATTTAAAACTTCCACTTTTTCAGTTGTATGGACTAATTACTGTGGATCAGAGGTGTTGAAGCAAATGAGACTAAACCACTTGTGTTTGTCAGGAGCTAAAATAATTTTTAGACTATAGTCCTACATGTGAGAGTAGCTCCACTGGAGTTTCCACATTTGTTTATATGTGTAAAGCTTAAAGTCTACTAGAATACTGCTAGGAGCAGGGCATGGAAGGTATGCAATAGTATAATTCTAGTGAAAGCTTAAGACTTCCAGCAGATATCATAGAATCAATTAATTTTCAAGTAGATTTTATGGATTTTTTTTTTCGGCCTTGAGAGTCTTTTTTTCTTTCTTCATTCAAGCATATTTTCACAATCTATTCTAAGGGTTTTTCTCAGACTCAAAAAATGTCTATGTCATTTTCATGTTACCATAAACAAGAGCTTTAAGGTGAGGTCAGTTTTTCTGAGCAAAATTGGATGACATTCTAAGTAATAATTTAACTTGTAACTGAAGTATTTCAAGATACTCATTTAAGCAGAGGAAAAGACATTTGACATAGGCTTTTTAATTTAATCAGGAAAACTAATTCATTCCAAAATGTCTGAGAAGCATGACTTTACCAGTTTTTGGTAACTGCTGTCATTATGACAGACTTACTTTAATTATTTCATTTTAGTTTTACGTCCAAGAGAACTAGAAAAACTGTAGTGCTCTGCTTTTATGAATCTAAAATTCAAGTAATCAAGGCCTTAGCAAAAAACAGATGTTGTGGCTGAGCCTTGCATTCCTAAATCTGTGAGATTTACAACACAAAAGTATAATGGCAGATTAGCAACAAACTGGACACAAGTAATCCTGTAATTTAGAAGAATAGGCTGTATGTCTTTCTTGATGGAATAATGCAGATAGATATTTGTGTCAGAAGAACAGAACATCTGGTGTCAATTTGTAATGGACATCTTTGTCCTCTGAGAATAAACCTATTCAGCTTGCTCAGAGTTTCAGTTGTTTACTGAATGATATATAGAGGGTTTACTTTGATATGATGTAATGTCATTAATGTTTTCAAAGAAATGAAATAGGGCTGTCAACTTATATTTTATCTGCATTTTTTTAAGCTGGCAAAACTGTTGATCTGTTCAAGTCTTAAAGCTTGATGGTAGCCACACTGAAGGCAATGGGAGTCTTTTACTTTGCCTCTGTGAGCTTCAGAGCAAATTCATGTTATGTAGATGTTTTGTGCTCTGACTTCAGTTGAGTTGCAAGACTGGTCAAAGTGTGCTGGAAGAGATATCTTTCCCTGAGTGAACTGTAGTCACTTTTTTCTGCATGATTTTTCTAGTGGAAATTGTGGATTCTGTGGAAATCTACCTCAATCTCCTTCGAAGTATTTTTGACTTCAGTGCGATCAGAAATTTGCTGACTGGACCCAACCAGATTAAAATAAGGATTGATGCCATGAATGGAGGTATGAATTTAAGTTGCTATCAGGACAGAATTGTGGGTACACTGAAAAAATTTCCCAGTAAAAATGATGCACTGCAATGGTTTCCCAATAACAGTACATCCTATAAAAGCTAGGATTTTATATAAGGCTAAGAGTAGCAAGAAAGATCTTGAACATTATGCTACCAACAAAGGCAGTCTTAACAATGGGTTAGATCCCTCACTAGACAAAGAGGTTAATCTTACTTCGTAAATAAGTGAAGGCATATGTGTCCAAAAGTTCTCCTGCAATTGAAAGCAAGTAGGATGAGGTAATCTTGCCATGAGAGGATGATGAAGTATGTTGCAGTGTCCAGTGACCAAGAAGCCTCTAATAAGAACAAATTCTAAATGGGATAAAACTAGTTAAATCTTGCACTCAGGAGTCCTTAAAAAGTTGGCTGAGAGCTTTGTCTCACTGTTAAAGATGAACTGATTTCAGTGTACTGCAGACAAGCTGAAGGTGTCACAGAAGACAGCAAGGGGACCAATATTAAAAAAAATGTAAGGTGTTTCACTTGGGAAAACAGATCAGTGTGAGATGTGTCTTAGGCTATATTATGAAAATATAAATAAAGATTTATACAAAAAATGAGTTGAAGGATAGGAATGTAAAGAAAAACGTTCAGCATTATCTTATGGAAAACAAATTCCATCGAAAAAACAAGATTTCATTCTTTAATGAGATTACAAAAACCAACCAATAAGGAGAGCTGGATAGCCTTGGAAAACTTCTGTAAAGCATTTTTGTCTTAGCATCTAGTACAGTGTGATAGTCACTCTTCACAATATCATAGTGCGTTCACAGTCAGTGTGAACACCCACTTCACAGGCAATGGCAAAGGATTATAGTCTGCGTTCCATCAGCGTGACCACCCAGTTTCGCCAGGTTGTGGCAAAAGGGCAGATGGCATCCTCGAACAATGCAGAAGGAGCAATGAGGAAGCCACTGCCTCCTGTCACATACAGTACTGGATAGAATGGTACCCAGATACTTTGTAGAGCTCTCATGTCCAGGTCTGTTACTGAGCGTTAAAAATTTTTACATGTGATCAAAAATATGCATAGTCTGTCTCAGGATTAGAAAAACTGATGTATCACAAAACTTTCAAAGGACTGAGTTTGTTTATTTACAAGGTGATAGAAAATTGGCTTTATGATCTTGCATCTTGGTGGAGAAATATCTATATTCTTATATAAGTACACATAGATTAAGTGGGTACAAGAATTATTTATTTGTGCAACAAAGAATGTTGCTGGTTTTTTTTAGTGCAGAAAAGTATTTTTAAGTCTACTATTCCCCAAAATATGAAAAAAAATCAATAGAGAGAGAAGTTGAGTCCAGGCAAATTTGAAGATTTGAGATTGAAGTGTTGCTCACATATTTATGGGTAACAGTAAATAACCATGGGAGCAATCTATCAAAGGTAGTTGGGGGTTTGCCCTTCTCTTGATGGCATTTGATCAAAACAGTTTCTGAATGAGATGCATTAGGCTAAAGTGAGTAATTAGCCACAATGTAGTGAACATTAGAGAGAGTTTGTTTGTTGACAAACTGTCTTCTGAAATTTATTTCAGCTCTGCACTTCTGGAATGTTTTTATGCCTGTAGACCTCAGTATTTTAACATTGGCATAAAAAGAGAGTAATTTGTCAGGAGTCTACTTTTGATAAGAACCTGTATCATAGTGTATTATATCTAAATTTTTTTGAACATGAGTTTCTTACATTGACATGTTTCTCACTGGTCACAGTTCCTCCAGTTACCATAAGAGATACTCCAGTCACTCTTGTATTTTTTTTACCTCTGAGTGATGTATTCAAACCTGCTTAAGGGATACGGAGTGCTCAATTAGTGATTGGTTATTTGGCAAATACATATAATAATTACTATATATAATAGCACGAACTGAGGTCTTTGTTGACTATACCTTTAACAAAATAAAGAAGTATTTTGGAGAGAAAGTTTTTATTTATTATCTACATGGTAGCAACTAAAATGTAGTAGAATTCTTTGGTGGCCAAGTCTATTAATATTTTCATATGAATTGGAATGTTAAGGTAGATGTATTTCCCATTTGCCTTCCACTATTGTTTACTAGTCTTACTATTATGTGTTAAACTGTTCTCATGTTAAACTAGTTTTGTATCCCAGGACACAGAATACCATTTTATTTTTACTCTAGTGAGAAAAAACCTTTTATGATAATTTCTTTACTTAATAATGGATAAATAAAAAGTACATCTGTCACCATTCCATGATTACTTTTTCACTTCCAGTAGTGGGGAACTGTGTTTTTCATACTGAATTGCAACTTCAGTATTTACCAGGAGGACAATCACATACTCCTCTCTGAAATAATAGTTCGGGTTTTGTTGCTAGGACAGATGTATAGAATTTCTGTGTAAAGTAAGTTTTGTATCAACTCTCCACAGTGCTGTGAAAAATTTAAATGTCAAGTATATGCTTCTGTGATTGCATGCCAGATTTCTGTTTTTTGCAGTTATGGGACTTTATGTGAGAAGAATCTTGTGTGATGAGTTGGGAGCTCCGGCAAATTCTGCTATAAACTGTATTCCTCTGGAGGATTTTGGTGGACAGCCTCCTGATCCAAATTTAACATATGCAACTGCCTTGCTGGAGGCTATGAAAGGAGGAGAGTATGGATTTGGAGCTGCTTTTGATGCTGATGGAGTAAGTATTTTTGATCTGTCTTGATGTTTCACCATAGTTATTTTGTCTGGGGTCAGATATGGGACATGCAGGTATAATTTATCTGCTTTTCAGTAACTGATTAAAACTGAAAGTGGTATTACTTTCAGGTACAGATGGTAGCATTTGCAACCCATAAATCAGACACATATGTTGCGGTTTCTCTCTGCAGATGACTGCAAATCAAGATGGATTTGAAGGCAGAATGAGAATTATTTAAATACCAGATTGATTTTGTCTTGTACTTGTGTAACACTTTTGTTCCCTGGTTAGAAAGAGACAGCATATATGGATAATACAGACTTGTCACAGTAAGCAGTAACAATGTTAAGTCCTTTTTGGTTAGTGTCATAAATTAAGGGATTTTATCTAAATAAAATACAGAATCATAACTCATATTTTAATCTTTTAATATATTATCAGCATTATAAGTAGTGAAGTATTACAGAAACAACTTCTTGCTGTTGGGTGGGAAAAGGTTGAAAAGCGTCTGAAGAACAAAAGCTGATTTCTGTTGTCACTAAACACGAAACACCCTCCTACTCATCTAATAGTGTGTGTCATTTGCAAAAAGATTCTCCTACACAAACATTCCCTTGGCAGGAAGAGAGCTACTGAAGTTACATGTAGGAGGCTGGAGCTAAAGTCTGATCTGGAGCTTCAATTTGCAAGACAGGAAGGAGTGATGGTCTGATAGTGAGATTATAAACCTGCCAGGATGATGCCAGTAAAGTATTTTGCCCAAAAAGTGTTGCAAGAAACCCAAAGCCTGTTCTTTTTTCCATAACTGCAGTGGATCTAGTAAAAGAAATTACAACTCTGCAATACATAGAATTTAAGATGCTTTTTAAATGTCTTTTCTTCTCTAGGACCGCTATATGATCCTTGGCCAAAATGGTTTCTTTGTTAACGCATCAGATTCATTGGCTATAATTGCTGCCAATCTGTCTTGCATTCCATACTTTTGTCAGATGGGTGTCCGAGGATTTGGCAGGAGCATGCCTACCAGCACAGCCCTGGACAAGTAAGATGAAATATTTATTTGTATCACCTGGGTCATTACTTTATTTATCTCTACTTTATATTACATAGCAATTCCAAAATTATGAAGTGTTTTGATAAGAGCTTCTAATTTTCACAATCTTTATGTGCTTTATTGTTTTAACTAGTTTTGATGACATTTTAATTTTACCTAGACTAGTTTCTCCCATCTTTACTTGCATGAAAAGAGTTTAATTCCATATGGGGAAGAACTAAGTAGGTTAAATCTGATGCAAAAACTTTTGACTGATAATTCCTTTTCCAAAAATCCTTGACTCTTTTTATTAGTAAATACAGGTTTATAACCTTATCTGGCAGCCCTTCTTATGGAAGTCATGGAAATTTAAAACAGATAGAGCATGAATTGAATAATAAAATATTAAAAAAACCAACCTCCCCCCCTTCATTAAAGGCTATGAAAATATATAACCTAGAATAGAATACAACAGAATATAAAATGTCCCAGAAGAGACTGCAGGAAGTCATGAAATCCATTCCCAGTTTCAAGACAGATTAAAAGTGTATCTAAAATTATTTCTGAGAGGTCCAATCTACTCTTTAAAGACTTGCTGGATAAGCATCTTATGTTAGCAGCTGAACTTTGAGAAAATCTCATCCAGGCCTGAATTTTCTGTAAATATCAGAATAGGTTGATAAAGCTAAATATTTTTACCTTATATATCCATTGTGCACAATTCACTAAATCCATTGTGTCTCTATTTTGATCTTTTTGCATAGCTTTACTAACATAGGAGTGATATCCTGCCCCCATTAAACATGTCTAAGTAGGAAACGGTAATTTTAAAGTGAAATGTAGCTTGTATAAAAAATTTAATGGATCAATCTACAGTTTGCCTATTCAGGAAATTTTGAAAGTTAATAAATTCAGAGCTTGCAGTGTCCTGTAATACTTGATAGTCTACTGGTGGGTAGATGGTCTAGTTTAAGAAAATACTGTTAGATCAGTGTTTGATGTATTTTGTTTATTCTGTTCAGAGATCAAAAAATCTCATTATTTAAGTGGTAAAGATACCATTATATTGAAATATGATATAAAATAAATAGAGTTCATTTTGTATATAAACACCAGTATATCTTCAGCTCTGTCATACTTGAAGAAACAGTGACATTTAAATATGTTTGTCTGTCTTCTTTTCATAAATTTAGATAAATATGTCAGCAAGCATGAATTGAAGTCCGCTTCAATAACACTGTGATTGTTTGAATTATGTTTTGTACAATGTTTACTTGACCTTCTGGTGCAGAGATCATCTCATGGTGATTACTGCCTTATTTAGTATTGTGGAACTAAGCCAGATTATTAAATAAAACTGAGCAATTGGTAATAATGGAAGGATGTAAATACTTTCCCATTTATTCTTACAAATATTTATTTCCATGAAGTTTGCAGTCTGTATCCAGGACACTTGATTTTTCTTTTTTAATTTAATTTTATGGTTGTCTTTGTTTTCTTGAAGCCTTAGAAGTTACATATTTTCATGTGGTTCAGTGTACATCATACAGTTTTCATGTAGATCATTTAGTTCAAATCCTCTCTGCCATGGGCAGCGACACCTACCGCTACACCTGGTCGCTCAGAGCCACATCCAACCAGGCCTTGAGAACTCACAGGGATGGGGCATCTACAACTCCTCTTGGCAACCTATTCCAGTGCCTCACCATCCTCACAATAAAGAATTTCTTCCAAATAATTAATCTAAACATACTCTCAGTTTGATGCCATGCCGCCTTGCCTATCACTACATGCCCTTGTATAAAAAACCCTCTCTGGCTTTCTTTTAGGCTCATTTAGTTGCTGGAAGACTGCTTAGAAGGTCTCCCTGGGGCCTTCTCTTCTCCAGGCTTAACAGCCCCAATTGTCTCAGCCTTTCCTCATAGGAGTGGTGTTCCATTCCTCTGATCACCTCTGTGACCCTCCCCTGTAACTGCTGTAACAGGTCCAAATCTTTCTTGTGTTGAGGACCCCTGACCTATATTGAGTACTCCAAATGGGGTCTTACAGGGACAGTGTAGAGGGGCAGAATGACCTCCCTAGACCTGCTGCTCACCCTTCTTGTAATGCAACCCGGGATACCATTGGTTTTCTGGGCTGCAAGCTCGTATTGCTGAGTCATGTTGAGAATCTCTTTAACCAACACTTGCAAGTCCTTCTCAACAGGGCTGATCTCAATCACTCAACCTGTGTTTGTGCTTGGGATTATCCTGACCTTCATGCAGTACCTTGTACTTGGCTTCATTGAACATCAAAGGATTTGCATGGGCTCAGCTCCCAATTCTGTAAAGGTTCCTCAGAATGCCATCCCTTCTCTCCAANGGAAATCCGCACCGTGCTGTAGCCGCTGTGTCACTAATCCGTCCACATGCGGGAGTCAGACTCAGTGCGCGGGGACAGGGAGCGATGCTGCTACTGCGGTGTCCCATGCCGAAAAGAGAGCGATGGCGTCCGCTCTCCCATTTTTATAGAGGACCCCTCTTTGCGCATGTGCAGATGGCCCCCAGGGGGCTGGCCTTCCTCTGATTGGATGATCAGCACCCGGGCCCTGCCCCCCGCTTGCTCATGGGAGCGCTGGGCCGGACCGGAAGTGCGGTCCCCCCATGGCCCCGCATGGCATCCTGGGAGGTACTTCCTCCGGGCCACCCTGACCCATGCCGACCTGGCCGCATGTGCTGGACCGGCCAGAAGCGACGCTGGCCCGCATGGGCCGGAAGTGCAGACTGATCATGGTGGCGCCCTCAGCGCCACAGCCGTGTCTGCATCGGTGGCCACTGCGCCACCCGTGCCGCGCTGGGTGAATGACGGCTCCCCGCGCTGAGCCTGCCGCGTGCCCGCGGCCCTGCAGAGCTCTAACCAAGCTGGGCGCACACACACACACCCACGCACACACCCCCTTCCCCTGGGCCGGCGGGGTGTGGGGGGAGGGGAGAAATGGTTTTATCTTCTAACTCACGACAGTAGGTCGCACCACATAGCTTGGTGTCATCCTCAAACTTGCTGAGGATGCACTTAGTGCCTCTGTCCATGTTGCCAACAAAGCTGTTAAGCAGCACCAATTCCAAAACTGATCCCCAAGGAATAACATTCATCACTGGTCTCCACTTTGACATCAAGCTGTTGACAACACTTTGAGACCACCTGGACATTTCCTTGTCTGCTGAGTGGTCCATCTCTCAAACCCATGTTTTTTCAATTTTGAGGCAAGGATGTTGTGCAGGACAGAGCTATTCCTTTGTCCACTGCTACTGTAACCCTATCATAGAAGGCCTCTAAATATGTCACAGAAACTTGCCCTTAGTGAAACCATATTGACTGTCACCAGTCACTTCCTTATTTTCCATGTGCTTTGCCAGGATCTTGCAAGACACCAAGGTGAGACTCACTGGCTTGTAGTTCCCCAGATCTTCCTTTTTTACTTTATTTTTAAAAATGGGGGTTATATTTTCCCTTTTCCATTCATTGGGAACTTCATTGTACTGCTACAATTTCTTAAATATGATGGATAGTGGTGTAGCAATTTCTTTCACAAGTTCCGTTAGGACCCACAGATGCGTCTCATGAAGTCCTGTGGACTTGTACACCTTCATGTTCCTTAAGTGATCTTGAAAGTGATCTTCTCCTTCAACAGGCAGCTCTTCATCTCCTAGTCCCTGCCTTTGCATTCCACAACTCAGGCAGTGTGGCTGGCGCGCTTGCTGGTGAAGACTCAGGCAAAAAGGTCATTGCATATCTCTGCCTTCTCCATGTTCTGGGTAACCAAGTCTTCCATTTCTTTCTGGAGAAAGTTCACATTTTTCCTACTCTTCCTTTTCTCACTGACATACTGTTGTTGCTCTTGACATCTCTGCCCAGATTTAATTCTGTCAAGGATTTAGCTTTCCTAGCCTTATCCCTGCTACTGGTATAATTCTGTCGTGGTTTTACCACTAAAATAGTGATTCTGACAAGAGATGTCCGAGAGAAGCCACACACACACCCAAAAAGAAAAAACACACAAATAACACAGTTTATTTCATACACACAGAAAACCGACAATAAAGTGCAAAAAAACAGACAAATTAAGCTTTCCCAGGGCCTGTGTTGGGGTGGGAATGCTCTGGAATAGTGCTG
>VYZS01058652.1:3787-19729 GCA_013400695.1 Neodrepanis coruscans | reverse complement strand
CACCGAGCGCCGCTGGGGGGGAGGGGGTCCCCGCTCGCCACATGTCCGTCGCCCTGGGCGGGTGAACGGTGGCGTCCCACACCGAGCTCGCCGTGCCCGCGGGCGCTGCTCGCCAGCGGACGCCGCTCGCCCGTGGCGCCTCCGCCATGGTGTCGCTGCACGCTGGCGCCGCCGGCACGGCTGTGCCAAGCTCCAAGGACAGCCAAGCTGACCCGCGTGGATACGGTGGGGGGAGGGGGCCACCGAACCCACGCTGCAGGCGGGGAATGCAGTCATGCTGGGGACCGTCCCCGTCCCCGCCCTGGGGGGATAGGGCGGCCCTGCCTCCTCACCCCTGTCAGGAGCCGGGAAATGGGCAGCCCCACCCCCGCTTGCCAGGGGGGAAAAAAAAAAGACCAGTTTTAGTTTCACCCCACGACAAATTCCACTGTATTCCTCCAAGGCTACCTGTCCACGCTCTGTAAGCTTCCTTCTGATGTTTAAGATTGTCCAAGATTGTGGATTGTTCATTCACACAGGCCTCGTGGTTTTTGCCTGACTTCCTCTTTGTTGATACATCACTCTTGAGCCTGGTGGAGGTGATGCTTGAGTATTAATCAGCTTTCTCAGGCCTGCCTTTCCTCCAGGGATTTATCTCATGGTGATTTATCAAACAGATCCAAAGTCTGCTCTCCTGAGGTCCGCAGTAGTGAGCTTGCTCTGTGCTCTTCTCAGTGCCCTGAGGACTTGTACTCCACCATTTTGTGGCCACTCCAGCCCAGGCTGCCCTTGAACTTCATGTGCCCCATCTGCTCATTTTTGTTGGTGAGAACGAGGTCCAGCATAGCACCTCCTCTGTCACTTGAGAAGAAAGCTATCGTCAATGCACTCCGCAAACCTCCTGGGTTGCTCATGCCCTGCTATGTTTTCTCTTCAACAGATATCAGAGTGATTGAAGCCTGCCATGGGCACTAGGGCTTGTGAAACTTAGGCTGCTCCTGTCTTTCTGTAGCGGGCTTCGTCCAGTTGGACTGTAGCAGACCCCCTCTACAATGTGTCCTGATCCTGCCCTCCCTTTAATCCTGACTCATAAACTTAGTCAGCTTCTCATCCATTCCTGTGTGGGGCTGTGTGTTGGCTGGCTATATTGTTTGGAACAAAGTAAGAAGTATCATAGACATCTTCCTCGGAGGTTCACTGCATGAATTATATAGGCATCGTGTCTTCTGGAATTCCTGGTGAAGCCCACCATAAGAAACTGATAAACTTCAGGAAAGATGATTGTCTATAAGATACACTTTCCAGTAAAATTGTATGATTTTGCTGCCTGGAATCCATTATATTACTTGAAGGAGAGGCTGACAGAGGTTGATTCCTAGTATAAGTTTCCTGTAGAATTGGGTTTCCTATGTCTGTAAACATAAGGGTAAGTTCCTTTACTGTCAGTGAAATCCTTTAATGGAACAGTGGTGTAAAAGAATATGCATGAGACATTGTTCTGTTGACAATTGAGACATGAGACAATTCTGTTCCCATGGACTAACTAGCTGAGAAAAAGAAAAAACCTTTTGGAAAGACAAGAATATTACCAATACAATGAGGCAAAAAGAAAACAGAATTAGCACACCAGTATAATGTTTAGTATTAAAATTCTAAAACCTCAATCTATACTGTCATTGCCATTTCTCTTAAAAATATGGTACATGATAGCAGATAGCATGTGAAAGACAGCATGCTCTCCATGTTCAAACCTGCAGGTCTCACCTCCAACATAACAAAATCAGTATGGAAAATATTTTGTACTCTGATTACAACATTCAGAAAACACTGCTTGCTTAATCCTGCAGTTGGTTTCAGGTTACTGCTTACTGCTCTATTCTTTAAGTCTCTTGCTTATTTTGTTTCTTGATCCCTTTTATTCCTTTCTAATTGTCCTACGTGCTCCAGAGACAATTATCACAGAACTCTTTTGTATGTCTACCTGTAAAGTTAATGGTTCAAGCTCACACATTGGAAAGAAAATAGTAAAATCTAATTAAAAAACTGTACTATGACTGTTAATTCTGGCAGAATAAAATAATCACTGAATATTGGAGGCTTGAAAGGATGCCTGGATGTCATCTGGTGCAACACCTTGGTTTGAAGCAGGATCAGCTGGAGTGGGTTGATAAGAGCCATGTCCACATGGGCTTTGAGCATCTCCAAGAGTGCAGACTTCACAGTCTTTCTGGGTAACTTCCGCTGGTATTTTGCCACTCTCACATCAGAAAACTTCTTTTTGTTAAGTAGAAATGAAATTTTCTGAATTTCAGTTTGTACCAATTGTTTCTTGTCCTGTTACTGGGCACTGTTATCCCCCCAACTCCCACATTGGTTATTTATGGACATTGGCAAGATTTCCCCGGCCTTAATCTTCTCTCTTTATGATTAGTAGTCCTGTCTTTCTCAGCTTCTCCTGGTATGGTCCAACCCCTTTGTCAACTTTGTGGCCCTGTTCCAGAACTACTGCAGTAGGCCCAGAACTGGACTCAAACACCAAGCTTGTCCCACCAGTGCTGAATAGTGAGGAAGACTCAATTCCCTCCACTGTTCTCAATGCACTTCTAATGCTATCTAGGATATTGTTGGCCTTTTTCACCATTTCTGGCCTATTTCTGGCTTAAGGACAACTCACTGCCCACCAGGACCTGAGGTCCTTTTCTGAGGAGCTACTATCCTGCTGTTTGGGCCCCAGGATGTACTGGTGTCAGGGGTTATTCCTCTCCATATGCAGGGCTTGGTGGCCTTGCACTATATTTACTTCCATGATGTTCCTGTTTGCCAATTTTTCCGTGAAGTTGAGGTCCATCTGAATGTCAGAACAATCTTCTGGTATGCTACTCCTTCCAGTGTTGTATCATCTGTAAACTTGCTAATGGTTCACTCTGCCATACGGTCCAGGTCATTGAAGATGTTAAACAGTGTTGATCACAGTATTGTTCCAGAGATGGAATCCGTGATGACTGGCCTCCAACTCTACTCCAACCTGTAGCTGATTACAACCATTCGAGCCTTGGAACTCAGACATTTTTCAGTCCACCTTACTGCTGTCTTAAACTTTCTATGTTTCATCATGTGAGGTTGTAGTGGGAGATACAGTGGAAAGCCTTGCTAAAGTCAAGATAGACAGTATCTACTGCTTTCTTCTTGTTCTCTGAGCCATTTAACTCATTGGAGAAGACTGTCGGGTTGGCCAGTTGTGATTTCATCTTTATAAATCCATGCAGACCCCTCATGGAGGTTCTTCTTGTCCTTCTTTGTTTTCCTTGTGAAAATAACTGGTTACTTCATCACTGAGGGATTAACTGAGACTGATTGACTGACTGATTAAGGTGAGATGATCTTTCTTGACATCCTTGGAGATAGGGGTGATATTTGTTTGCTTTCAGACCTTAGAAGGTTCCCTCAATTGCCACAGCCTTTTGGAAGTTAGAGAGAGTGGCCTTGAAGTATCTGTCAGCATCTGAGATGTCATGGGCTTGTGTATGTCTGGTTTAAGTATTCCACAAGGTATTCCTCCTCTTCTGAGTGTAAGTCTTCCTTGCTTAAGATTTCTACTCATCCCCCACCTCACTCTTGTCTTTAAAAGAAGGCTCTTGAGTTACGTAGTGCTAGTTATAGTAGAAATTATAAATTGTTAAGATGAGTGAAAAGATATCTAACAGTGAAAGCTTGGCCAAAGTGGACTTAACGAAATAAGTGCTAACGAACTTCCAAATAGTGATTTTACTGAAATAAGCTGAAAGTTTTGAGTTAAATGTTACAAGTTGTCATTGGATATGAGCTATAATCTATCCTGTTTGCATGACTTTCCAAAACTGCTTGGCTTTTGCCTTCTTTGCAACTGTTGAATATTTGGACCAGTGTGGGCTGTGTGCTAGCTGCATTTTCTTTCCACAGGCTGCAGGGTAATCTCAGCTCCAGCACCTGAAGCTTTTTTTTTCTTCTCCTTCCCTCCTCTCAGACCTTGGCATTCATAGGGCTGTTTGTTCCTCAATCCCCACTGTTGGCCAGCTTTTTGCCCTTTTAAAGTATGTTTTTGCAGAAAGGCCACCAACTTGGCTGCTAGGTTCATCAATGCCCAGTTGGGTCTGTTGGAGCTGACTGGAAATGGCTGTGTTTGACATGGGGCAGCCAGGGCCTCTTCTCATAAAGGTCAGTCCTGCATCCCCAAACTAAAAAACCCTGCCATGTGTAGACCAAGTACAACATCTAAACCAAATGCCTTAAACACTTAAATATTTATGTCATATCTGTCATTCATTCAAATTAGTATTTATTACATTTGAGGTAGTAAATGCATAGCAGATCTTTTTATTTTCAGAGATTAAGGGGTAAATTTTGTTCTTATTCATACCATGGGTTCCTTAGACATGTCCCACTTACCTTGGTAGATTTAATCTTAAGTATGACAGATTGAGTTAGTCGTAATTTAGCCTTTAATGCATATTGAGTACCATTCAATTCTATGGAGATAGTTGTTTAAAAGTACTTCGAAAAATCTGTTTTGTTAGTGATTTAGAAGAAATAAATAATGGAAAAGGACTTTCAGGCCAACTGTAATCTTCACCATGTCATGGACAAGAATAAGAACAACATCTGATAAACAAGGGAGAGAAAGCATACTTAATAAACAGAATACTTAAAAAAATCTGCTATGCTAATATTTCTTATTTTCTGTATTTTGTTCTAACACTAGAAACAGAGAAGCTGTTAAAATAAACATGATTGCAAAGGACAATAGATGCAGTAGGTTAGAAGAAATAGTGCTTAGGAAATGAAAATAAGCTTACCTTTTATTTATTAGTCTTACTGAAGAAGTTAGGAAATGCTAACTTTAACCACATCTAACTAGGATTGAATAATACAGTCACTACTCCATTGGAAACTAAAACAATTGGGAATCTTTTCTGAACACATGTTACCAGAGTAGGGAAACAGTGATAATGGTGGCCTAAAGTATCTTATATGTGAACATATCTTCCTGTTTTTTTCCTGAGGAAAAGCTGAATTCTGCTGAAAATACTTAATTGCGTTTGATGATATCATGGCAATGGTTCTGGAATAACAGTTCTTTGGTCACAAGAGCCCCTCTATTATGTGAATGATGTAATTTGATTTGTAAGTGAATCTTATTGTAGAGTACTTATCTGTCTCATTTGGCTTGCTTCTGGACTTTGGTAATAAGGGTAGCTTGCATGTGGATGAACTGGATCAATTCCTGTCCACCTAGCTACTGTCCTCTGAAGTAATGGACATCTCTCCTGAAGTCTATGCTAGAGAGCAAATGAAAACCACCTCTCCTTATGGTGTGTCCATATTATGTGGCTACAGTTTAGCCTAAATCACCGAAACAGAGCTTTTTCTTAACTATATTACATAAAAAATCATGTTTCCTAAAGAAAGGATTTAGAAAGTCTGATCATTTTTTACTTGTGTGCATGGTAATGTGTTGTGTAATGGTTTTCCACAGTGCATTATTAAACTTAAACAAAAGGAAGCAATAAACCGAAGGACTCTAAATGTTGCTTAAGAATACAGCATTAATAAATGAAGCAGTGGATTACAAGAGAATTCACTCAAAATATTTAATATTTGCATGTGTTTGCTTGAAGTGATTGCTGGAGTATAGTAGTAGGTACTGTAGGGAGAACAAACTTGACAGGAAACATCTGCTTTAATATGCTCCAACATCAACAGGATTGTGGCAATGCATTTCCAGACTTCAGTTCTCTGGCAGTATGTACCCTTAGGCTGGTGTTATTTTTCTTTTGGGGAATGTGTACTTTGTTCAAAAAACTATTCTTGTTTCATATCCTTGTATTCTGATTTATCTGATGTCTACAGAAAAGGAAAGGAGATTAAATCTTGAGATGTTAGCTAACAGTCTACAAAATTGAGAATCACAAGGGTGAGTAAAAATTGTTTTTGCAGGAAATACAAAGCTATGTGTGTGTGGAAAATAGCAGTCAAAGTGAGACTGGAGAAGAGAGTTTTTCAGAGAATACTGCTGTGACTGGTATCATCTGCTACATTGTTTCTACGTGTAGGTGGTTTGATTACACTTACCGTGAGTAAAGCTAAGCACCCTACCATGCAACACCCTGCCACGTTACACCTGGAAACCTATCTTTTAATGCAACTTTGACACATCAGTGTTCTGTCTGTTGGTTGTCTGTTTACTGTCTGATCATCTAGAGACAGGTTTTAAGGGAGTTTGCAGTTATAATGAGTGTTCTAACTTGTTTAAAGAAGTGTCTTGATGTGGTGAAGGGCAGGGATGCTATGGGCTCTGAACAATCTGTCTTGGGTGCAGGAAATAGTCTGACCCTGGCAGCGAGAAACATTTTGTCTGAAGCACATCAGGAAGCTTTGCTTAAATCATAGAAACATTTTGGTTGGAAAGGACTCATAAGATCATTGAGTCCAACTCCTCCTGCCAATCTTCCTCTTTTTCCTGTTCCTTCTCCTACTCCTTTCTTCCACTTCCTTCCTTATCTCCCTCTTTTTCTTCTAGATTTTACTTCTGTTTTTTTGCTAAACACTTCCTTCTATTTTTACCCATCTTTGTTCTCTTTCTTATCTGTCACATTTCCATGTTCTTCCCCTGTTCCTCTTTTCCTGTTTCCTTCCCATCCAATTTCTCCCCCTTTTCTTCATATATGTACCTCTGGCCATGGAGAAAAACACACTACATTCCACTTGTGCCTTTGTGATTATTTCCTTGAATTATTACATTACAAAGCCTGCATGGATTTTTTTTGTCTGTCTCTTTGTGTGCCTTTCTCCTATATTGTTGATCATCTGGAGAAGTTTTTGCCAGAAGAAGGATAGATGCCATGAGTTTCTTTCTTTTCACATGGATATTCTTTACTGTTGAGTTGTAAGGGATTTTTCCAACATAAAGACTTCTCCAAGTTATAAATACATCTTTCTATGCGGTCGATACTGCATTCACTCTGTGACTGCGATTTGTTCAAGTTATGCCTGTCATGACCTCACACTTTTTATCTTTCTTTATTAGGATATTTCAGTCTCACTCTCTCTTATCTGAAATAGGCTTGCTGTGATTTTTTTAAGACACCTCTGTCAAACTGAGGCTATGTCACATGCAGACAGTTTTTATATTAGAGCAGAAAGACAGTTTATGTTCTGCAATACTGCAGAAGGACAATTGCATAAAAACTTCTTGAATGTAGTTTAAGATTTTTTAAACATAAAATTGTGGAGCGCTGTTATGGGAAATTTGTTCAGGATTTGCAACTTCTACAGTAACAGTGCAATATTAAAAGCCCTATATGTCCTCTGTATACTTGTATATCTAGTAAAGAATGGTAGTTTTTTCTGTATCAGCTTTCAAGTATGTTCTACAGCTACATGTTTTATTTACACAGATATGATGTATTTGAGAAGACTTGCGAAGGAAGAAAACCCTGTCATTGCAAGACATTAATGTTCCTTAATTAGCTGTGCCTTCTCGTTTTATTTCTGCAGTGTGCTTGTAGTCTAGCTGCTATCCTTTCATCCTTGAATGTTTTATAAGCAAGATGATTTATCATTGTAAGTATTTTCATGGATATTTTTAAGGAGTTGAAAGCCCCTTTTGTCTCAAGGGCTTATGCAGTCTTATTATACGCTTCAACCTGGAAAGGCTCCCATGTAGATTAGTGTGTCTGAACATGTTTTGCCCATGCTGGAAAGGTAGTTGGCCTGTGCATGGAGAGAACTGATACAGCTGCTTAGACTAAAATGAAGAAGTTTGAGAGTACTGCTAGAACAGATCTTACTTTAAGTCATAATCACTTGAATTGTTACATTCATTTTGAAGGAGAAGAAATGTTGTCTTGTGTTTCCTTTTGTGGGGAAATGAGAGAGGCCTAAAGTATTTTCAACATCAACAGTTCTGTGATTCTGTAGTAATAGTCTATATCTGTAGCATTTTATAGCTTTTTTCTTCATTCTGGTTTTTTTTCTATTTCTATGAACTCTATCATAAAGTTTTAAAACTGTTTTCTTTCTTTTCATTCCTGTCCAAGTCTCACAGTCATACAGTGAACTTACTGATTTCCAATCTCTAAAATTCCACAGAACAGTTTGCAAGAGAGAAAAAGGAGAACTAGTATAAACATTATTTTTAGAAGAAATAATGTCTAATGAACCTGATTGCCTGGGTGATAAAGCAACTGAATCTGTTGATGAGGTTGGGGTTGCAGGTGTCATTTACTGCCATTTTAGCAAGGCTTTTGAAACTGTGTCCCATATTATTCTTGTATCCAGCTCAGGCCTTTCTGATTTGTATAGGTGAACAACTAGGTAGGTAAAAATCTGGTTTGATCATCAGATTCAAGAGCCATTGGTTAACAAGCTGATAAATAGTGGGTTGATGCAAGGGTCTGTTTTTTGACCTGTCCTGTTTAACATTTTTATCAGTGGTCTGAAGGAGGGGATGGAGGACACTTTAACGAAGTTTATAGATGACACTAAATTGTATGTGGAGGTACCTGTTAGTGTGCAGAACAGCAGAGCCGCCAGTACAGCGATGGTTTGTCTCGAGCCACCGTATACAGAGGGGTCACACAGGTAGATGAGGAAGCCAGTGGTTAGATAATAAGGCACACAAACACTGGGAGTTCGGTTTGAGAGTTTCTTGCTTATTATTCTTCCATCTTTCTGTGAGACAGGTGTTCAGGCTCTAGCAAGCAGGTTACAGACATTGTATTCTAGGGAGTTACAGATAGTATAAGTGTTTCTTCTAAGCAAGTTACACCATGGCTGCTGTGCTAGCTCAGCCTTCCTCCTGCAGTCTGAACAGAGAGTTATGATCATGTGAAGAAAGCACAGCTTGCTTGACAGTGCTGGCTTGACTGCCAAAGGAGCTTTGTTTTACTAAAACTCCAATTACATTCTTGAAACAGGATCTTTAGTTTGCAGCTCCTTCAACACTTTATCTCCATTGACACAAGGCTATGTTTAGCCAGAAGTCCATGCACACCTGTTAAAGAAGGTGGAACTTATCTTTAGAACAGACATTTTGTTTATTCCCAGTTAACTGAACCTCTCAGGCTGCTGTGTGGAAAATGGTTGCAACATCCAGCTATAGAATCATAGAATCATCAAGATTGGAAGAGACCTAGAAGATCATCCAGTCCAACCATCCACCCAGAATCACCACTGTAAACCACTAAACCGTATCATCAGATCCAGACACGTCATGAACACCTGCAGGGATGGTGACATCCCTGAACAATGTATTCCAATGCATGACCACCTCAACAGTGGAAAAAATTTTTCTAATATCTAACCTGAGTCTCCCCTGTTTCGGTTTAAGGCCACTTCCTCTTGTCCTCCCACAGTAGGCATGGCAGAAGAGACTAGTCCCCATCTCACTTTAACCTCCTTTCAGGTAGTTATAGAGAGTGATGAGGTCACCCCTGAAGATGTTATTCTCTAGACTAAACAAAGACAGATCCTTCAGCCAGGACTCAAATGGCATGTTTTCTAGACCCTTCACAAGCCTTGTTGCCCTTCTCTGGACACAATTCAACACCTCAGTGTCCTTTTTGAACTGAGGGGCCCAAAACTGAACACAGGATTTAAGGTGCAGCCTCACCAGTGCTGAGTACAGGGGGATGATCACTGCCGTAGTCCTGCTGGCCACATTGTTCTTGGTACAGTCAGGGAAAACTGGACAGCTGGCAGGAATGGATCACGAAGACTTGATGAAATTCAGCAAGGACAATCCATGTATCCTGCCCTTAAAAAGGCAGAGCCTTACAGTGATGCAGGCTGGAGGAGAGGAGCTGAGGAGGAGCTCTGCAGAAACAGCCCAGGATTCTGCTGGGCTGTGGGTTGGGCAAGGGTCAATTGTGTGCCCTGGAATTGGAAGAGGCCAGAAGCATCCGGGGCTGTATGAGTAAGAATGTGGTGCAAAGAACAGGGGAAGTAATTGTTCTCTGCTCACCAGGTGCCAAACCACTCCCAGATAGTGTGTTTGGTTTGGGAATACCTGCTACAGGAAAGACATCAGTAAACTGGAGTCAGTTTAGCATAGGATCACCAAGACAGGCAGGGGAGCCTGGAGCCCTAAAAGCAGTGGCTGGGGAACGGAGTTTGTTCAGTTGGGAGAAGGATGTCTTTGGTGCCTGTGCCTGTTGAGAAGCTGCAGCCAGGAACTTTACTGCTGTGCATGGTGGAAAGACAAAAGACAATGAAATTTGAAAGAAGGAAGTTGTTCAATGTCCAGCTGGATAAACCCATGAGAAACTTCATCTTACTTAATAGTCATGATGTTGGATTAGAGACCTCCCTTGGTCACTTCCAATCTGAATTATTTTATAATATTGAGTTCCCATGAAGAGACCCTTGACAGAAAGTCCTTAAGCTACCAAGATTGTTGAGCCTACCTTCACCCTAGCAGTCTTACAGTTGCTATATAACAGCAAGGTTTAGAAATGTTCATGTTGCCATAAATTTTTTACTTTTTAATTTTCTTCTAAACCAGGGAATTACCCATCTTGAGAAACAGCACTGTTTTTTTCCTGATAATTTTTATTCTTTGTATAAAAGGATAGATATAGTATTATAGGACCTGGAAGGTGAAGAAGAGGCTCTGTAAGCAACCATTAACTTCTGATATGTGCCTGAAGCTACTTTCTGTTACTCAGACAATTCAGAATTTTGATAACCCAGTTTAAATTGCTGTCAGTATAAAGGTTTTTAACACATGTAATGATTATATTCACATGTGGTATTCACATGTGGTTTGCATCTTTGTCAATGAGCACTGGCACGGTGAACCAGCTGACTTCATTGTAGTATGTCTGAAAAGGCTAATGATAATGATTATTAAGTTAATGAAGGGTCTTTTCCCTGTAGTTAGTTTGTAGAATTATTGCATTTCCTGAAAAAGACCACAGGTTCTTGCAAGTCTTCAGTTATGACGTTACTGAGGCTCAACTCTATAGGAATGTGCAGAAGAATGTAAGGAGAATACATCTTTATTTTACCTCATAAATTATTATATCATTTTTCTTTTCTGGTATAATAAAATCTTCCTGACTACAGAAGTTTAGGAGTTTCTATAGAATTGGAGAACCCACAAAATGCTTCCTCTTTTCCTTCATAGACCATTTCTGTTGCTGAAAAACCCATGGGTTCTGTATGCAGCAGTGACTGAAGAACTCAAGACTGGAACAGAAAATATCCCTGGTTGAAGGGGGAGAGATGTGGAGGCTTTAATTGTTGGTTGTTCCATATTCAAGCTTTGGTGGGGTGTTTTTTTGTTTGTTTGTTTGTTCTTGTTTTTTTAAATGGTGCTTGCATTACAGACCCTTCTATTATTTCATTGTTGCATTAAATAAGAAGTTTTTGTCAAATCCTTAATGGTTCAAAGTCCACTACTGAAATTCGTGTCATTTTGTGATCAGGTGCGTCTTACACTGGTAGGTAAACTTCATTTTCCAGGGACCAGCTTGCCTTAATCAGCCTGAGTCTTTTTGTTTATTTCTGTTATTTCCATGCATTAAGAAGATTGTTCTCTTACCTGTTTTGTTCAAGATCCCAGCAGTAAATCAGGCTGCTAATATAGCATACTACAGCATAGTATTGACAGCTGTTCTTCTGGGTGTATATTCAAAAAGCTCTGACTTTGCTCACAGAGCTTAGCTACTCACAGGCCATGCTGCTGGGAATGGGGCAGAAACAGACTGTCTAATACAGTCAGTTACAGTCATAAAAAAAGTGGACAGTATCTTTGCCAGAACAAGGCATAATCTTTCTACTGCTGAACCATGGCACAATCTGGAGGTTAAATAAACTTGGAATCTTTAAAGGAATTACATTTATTTTGTAAAAGTTCACTAAAATGCTCAAGGTCACCATACCTGATCACCACGCATTCTCTTTGTCCTTTAATTTATTGACAAGGGGGAATTAACTTTATAGGCAAATAAATGCTGAAATAATAATGAAAAGTGATTCTTGTGTCTCAGCCAGGAAGGGCATGAATAATCTTAGGCATTACTTCAGTACATCTGGAGAGCATGGCCACATGCTTGCCAGATGGTTGAACTTTTCTTCATTACTACTATGAACTCTGCAATCAAACCTCACATTCTCTGTGGATATACAGCACATATGTGTGAAATTTGTCAGTGGAACAGGCTTCCCAGGGAAGTGGTTGCAGCAGCAAGTCTGTCAGAGTTCAAGGAGCATCTGTACAATGATCTCAGTCATACTATTAATTGTTAGGTCATCCTGCAAGGAGCAGGGAATTGGACTTGGTGATCCTTATGGGTCCCTTCCAACTTGAAATATTTTATGATTCTAGTTTCACCTCACAGGGACTCTGAACACTATGCCAGCTAGTTTTATTATGCGAAAGACAAAATTCTGTTGGAGTATGTTGCTGCCAAAGCACATTTCTTACTCATTATATACTCACAGAATTGCATGTGTTCGCTAGCTGTCTTAAGCAAAGCAGCTTTTGTCTCTTGTTTTAGCCTTCCTACTGCCACAGCCGTATCTAGATACTGTATACATCAGCAGCTCATTCTATTAGAGCTTATGTGAAGGGGACAGTGAAGTGTTCACAAGGCAGGGAGTCACAGGCACTCTGTCCTGAAGGTTATACTTCCTTTGGGAGTTGATTCTTGAAATGTTTACAAAAGACAGTGCAAAGTTAGGCATTTTGGATCCGAATCTCAAACTGATGACTAAAGCAACGTGAGACAGCATTTGGTGTGGAACATCACAATGAGGATGTTAACACCTGTTAACATCCCACACACTGAGGAAAAGAACACCATAATGAAAAATAGTTACACAGACTGCATCTTGTGCAAAGTTTTCCAATACGTTTGTAACCAAGAGAAACAGTTGAAAACAACATTAGTTGCTGTAATACTTTTTGTTAGAAGTTTTCATACATTTCAAACACAATGATGACATTTTCATAAATTTGTGTATTATATGTGTCAGAGGGTGGTATTATTTATATCCAAAAGAAGAAATGTTTCCCAGTTATAGCTTGTGACTGTAATGCATGAATAGTTTTTTACTCTAATTTGGATGGGAGGCCAGTAAGAATCTTCATGTTTTCATAACTTTTGTGAGTTATATCAGTCAGTTTATGAGAAGAAGTATGGGCTTTGTTGTTGATGAAATTTACTAGGGTTTTGCTGTTCAAGTTGCATTTATTACCACTGAAGCAACATCATGAGGTTGACAAAATATTACAGTGTGGGCTAAGCCATAGTCTCTAAATTTCTATTGAAGATTGTTGTTTTTTGTTTATTTCATGTAGCACTATGGATCTCAGGTGTGGTATGTGTAGTTATGGGTGGTTTGACTGGACTGCAGAATCTTTCTGTGATTACAGAGAAGAATAACATAGACATAGCAAATGGTTCCATACACTTACAACTAAGTTATGTTAGGAAATTAGCTTAGTCATAGATCTATTTGTAAATTGTAGAATTAAGTTCTTTAGCAACTGCTCCTGACAGGCTAATCACTCATTGCTGGGGTAGTCTGCTGTTTTATCTCTGCAGTCATCCAGTGACATATTTCTCTTGGTGTCTTTCTTCCCAAGTGCAGATTCATTTCTTAGAGAAGATGGGGCAAGGATAGCTCCTTTGTGGGCCAGTCAGCATTGGTTGTCAACCCTTGGACATTTGTCCACACCAGCTCTTGGGTCCTGAGTCTTGCAGAATCAAGAGCTAACTCACCCCTCCTAGTTAGAACCTCTAACCCTCAAACTTGTTTAGAATAGAGTCTTGTTTAGATAGTTCTTCAGAAACACAAGAAACTGTTGTCTAAAATTGTATGATTGTGTTCTCAGGAACACTGCTGTGAGCTGATCAATCTCTGAGATTGCTTCCTCTTGTTCAAATGAATCAACTCCCCATCAGGTATAGCTAAAGCTGTCTTTTCTTTTTGTCAAAATTCTGCACTAATATGGTTCGATTTTTTTTTTCCTTCTCCCATCATTTAGATGCTTTAGACACTTGATTCGTGCTTGCTTTTGCCAATTTGAGGTTCTTATTGACATTATTACCAGTCTGTGAGCTGTGTGCTCCTTGTCCATTTTAAATCTGACTTTGCTGCTTTGCAAAAATTGTCTTTGTGGTAGGTATCACTCAGCCAGCATAATTAGAGAGTTAATTTATAGTCTTGTAACTCACTGAAATGAAGTAGCAGTAGATTGTCCTGCTGAATTTACTGCAATAATACTTAACTGTAGCTTGAACTAACTCATCAGACCCTTCCTTTTCTATTCTTACAGCCACTATATAATGTGGGATGTATTAAGCCTCATATGTCATAGTTTTCAGGGAACTTGGTTATTTTTATCAGATCAGTCAATTCTTTGTTTCAGTAGAGAGGGTTGTGGAAAGCCTGGCAATATCTTTTGTTTTTTTTTCCCAATTCTTCGGGTGGATCATTCAGCATGTTAAAAATTTGTTACTAATAAGTGAATGAGACTCTTGGCAATGCTTTAGCATGTCTAAGAGTTTTCCCATATCTGAGACAAAATGGGCAAGGTGTTTGCTGTATTTCTTCTGTGCCTGTTGCCCTGTTTAAGAAGAACTGTTTAACATGGTCCTTATTTAACCAGCTATCTTTAAGGTCTTTCAAACATTAAATGTGATTTATGAGGCAGCTGGAAAGTCACCATAAGTGAATTGACTCCATATGGGCAGAGTCTCAGTGAAGGAAAGTAATTTCTTAACATTCAGTAGCTGTTTAGTCTAGAAGGTTTTCTTCCCTCGTGCAGATATGATGAACTGGTGTTCCACCAGTGAGCTTTGAAACCCATCTGAATGGTTTGATGGACTTGGAGTACAATGCTAAAGACATATAAAGATCAGAATTTTCCTATTGGTATTTCTGGTTAAAGACAAAGGAGTCTGCAGACTATAGGTAGGAGGAACACATGTTATTTGTAGTCTCAACACAGGCAAACTTGTCAGCTAGCTAGTTATACTAAAGAATCACTGAGTTTCTTTATGTAGTATGTCCACAGCATCCTGTTTTTCTGTATAGATTTAAACAATGACAAGAAATTCAAAGCAAGAGAATGAACACATCCATTTTGCACTTGAAAATTACTTCTTTCCTCCTTTTAAAACAATAAACCTTCCAACTTATCTTTATTTACACACACCTATCCACCTTGGTATCTTTTTTTTTTTTTTTTCCCACTTTAAAGGGAGCAGTATTTCTTTCTGAAAGGTACTAAGTCATTAGCACATTTCTTAGAAACGGGTCTTACAGTCCACATAGCTGATCTTGCTTACTGATGGCTGTTTAATACTAAATAAAGCAAAATAGTTTTTGTCTTGGTACCAGTTCAGCAAAATAATTAAGCACATTTAACTTGTGGACTCATGAGAATTAACAGAGATTTGAATGAAAATGTAAAAGACTTTTGTAAAAGTTTATTAAAAAATAAATTAATTTAGAACATAGAAAAAAGACATTTTGCACAAAAATTCTTGTTTTTCCTCTACTTCAATGTTTTTTTCTTTTTCTCCATTTTGTTATGTACTAATTCTTTTTGGCACTGACTCCTTGCATAAAATACTTGTTGTCCTGTAAAGGAGAAATTGAAGCTGTGCTGTGGCAGAGTCAGCATCCTCCTGCACAAACCTTCTAAGTTGATTCTCTTGATAAATCTTGGTGTGGGTGTGTCGTGGGGTTAAAAAACTGAAGATAAAAACGCCCGCACCGGTCGGTGATCCCTTCCCCTCCCCCCCCACCGGCGGCATGGAACGGACAGCGGGCGCGCTGCGCGCCGGCGGGGGCTGCGGCGGGGGGTGCGGTTCCGGCCCGGTGCGGAGTCGCGGCGTGATGCGGACTTGCTGAGGTGGACGGCGATCCTGCTGTCCAGAGTCGCCGCTTGGCGCGGCCGGCGGGAGCGGC
>VYZS01058650.1:82356-106540 GCA_013400695.1 Neodrepanis coruscans | reverse complement strand
ATTATATTAAAGCAATTGTATTAGAACTAGCAAAAAGAAACAATCATTACGTAGAGATTGATATAAGTCACCATACAAGATAAATGGCAGATCTCTCTCTTTTAACCCCCGTGGAGTAACCATGAAGAGATTTCTTCATGGAAGAAGCTCCACACTTCAGGGAACTATGTGGAAGAATCTGCCATATGAAAATTGGACTGGCCTTTTAGAGTTAAAAAATGATGTACTCATAGTCACAGATTTACAGGCCAGGACTAGCTTATCTGTCATGTCTTGTTTAAAAAGAAAGTAGGGTATATATTGGAAGTTTGGTGAATCAGGCTGGTTTCAGCATAATTCAAACCAAAACACCACCAAGTATAACTCCCCACAAATAGCTTGCATGATTGCTTTCATTTTATGCATTTCCTGTTGGGATTCTAGGCCTTATCAGTGTGCCACAAAGACCATCTAAGAAACCTGAGGGTAAACAAGTCAATGGGACCTGATAAGATTTATTCACAGATCCTAAGGGAACTGGTGGATGAAGTGGCTAAAGCACTATCCATCATATTTGAGAAGTCATGTTAGTCCAGTGATGTTGTCAATGACAGAAGAAGGGAAAATATAACCCTAATCTTAAAAAAGTTAAAATAGGAAGACAAGCAGAACTACAGTCCCCTCAGTCTCTCCTCCATGCCGAACAAAAAAATGGAGCAGATCCTCCTGGAAACTGTGTTAAGCACACAGAAAATAAGGAGGTAATTTGTGATAGCCAGCATGGCTTCATTAAGGGCAAACTGCCTAACAGATTTAGTGTCCTAAAACGGGATTCTAGCAATGGTCAATAAGGGAAGAGAAGCTGCAGTCATCTACCTGGACTTGTGAAAGAATTGGATACTGTCCCACAAGGCATCTTTGTCTCTAAACTATAAAGACATGGATTTGACAAGTGGATTAATCAGTGGATAAAAAAATTGGTTGTATGGTCACACCAAAGTGTTGTGGTCAACAGCTTGGTGTTCAAGCATAAACTAGTAATGAGTAGTGTTCCTCAGGGGTGGATGTTGGGACTGGTGCTATTTTACATCTTTTTCAGCAATATGGACAGTGGACTTGAGTGCATCTTCAGCAAGTTTGCCAATACCAAGCTGTGTGGCACACTGAACACGCTGGAGGGTAGGAATGCCATCCAGAGGGACCCTATCAAGCTTGAGAGGTGAGCCTGTGCAAACCTCATAAAGTTCAACAAGAAGTGCAAGACTATGCAAAGGGATCAGGGCAATCTCAAACATGAGTGGATTGGAGAATGGATTGATAGCAGCCCTGCAGAAAAAGACAGGGGTGTTAGTTGATGAAAAGCTCAAAATTATCTAATAGTTTGTGATTGCAGCCTAGAAAGCCAACTGTATCCTAGGCTGCAACGAAAGGAAAAAAGCGGCCAGTCAGTTGTCCGTGATCCTCCCCCACTATTCTGCTTTCACGAGATCCCAACTGGGCACTGGGTTCAGCTCTGGGGCTCTCGTCATAAACAGGAAGGACATGGATCTGCTAGAGTGAGTCCAGACGAGAGTCATGAAGAAGATGAGAGGGCTAGAACACCTTTCCTATGAAGACAGGCTGAGAGANGCTTGGTGTTCAAGCATAAACTAGTAATGAGTAGTGTTCCTCAGGGGTGGATGTTGGGACTGGTGCTATTTTACATCTTTTTCAGCAATATGGACAGTGGACTTGAGTGCATCTTCAGCAAGTTTGCCAATACCAAGCTGTGTGGCACACTGAACACGCTGGAGGGTAGGAATGCCATCCAGAGGGACCCTATCAAGCTTGAGAGGTGAGCCTGTGCAAACCTCATAAAGTTCAACAAGAAGTGCAAGACTATGCAAAGGGATCAGGGCAATCTCAAACATGAGTGGATTGGAGAATGGATTGATAGCAGCCCTGCAGAAAAAGACAGGGGTGTTAGTTGATGAAAAGCTCAAAATTATCTAATAGTTTGTGATTGCAGCCTAGAAAGCCAACTGTATCCTAGGCTGCAACGAAAGGAAAAAAGCGGCCAGTCAGTTGTCCGTGATCCTCCCCCACTATTCTGCTTTCACGAGATCCCAACTGGGCACTGGGTTCAGCTCTGGGGCTCTCGTCATAAACAGGAAGGACATGGATCTGCTAGACTGAGTCCAGACGAGAGTCATGAAGAAGATGAGAGGGCTAGAACACCTTTCCTATGAAGACAGGCTGAGAGAACTGAAGCAGTTCAGTCAGAAGAGAAGGCTCTAAGAGACCTTATTGCAGTATCTAAAGGGAATCTACAGGAGAGCTGGAGAAGGACTTTTGACAAAGGGATTTAGTGATAGGACAAAAGGGAATGGTTTCAAGGAGAAAGTCAATAGGTTTAGATGAGATAACAGGAAGAATTCTTTAGTATGAGGGTGATGAAGCACTGGAATAGATTTCTCAAAAAACATTGTGAATGTTCCATCTCTGTGGTTGTTCAAAGACAGGTTGGATGGAATTTGGAGTAAACTGATCTAGTGGAAGGTGTCCCTGCACATGGCAGGGGGATTGCAACTACATGATCTTTAAGGTCCCTTCCCACCCAAATCATTTTTTATTTCTATTTGATTCTATATGTGAACTTCTTTTACACAAATTCAAGGACTTGCAGAAAGCATAATTGCATATATTTCGTAGCTACCATGTGGATGCTGCTTCCAGATTCCTATGTTACTATCAAGTGGTTGAATTTATCTTGTGGCCAAGTGATTTTTGCAACACAACACAGGCCTGAAAGCCAGGCAATCTTGCACAGTCAGAACTGGCCCTACTCTGGTCAAATGCTATATTGATCACTGAGTCTTCAATGGTCTTCCAGTCCTAGGATAACAAACAGGAGGACATGATCTTGAACAGTCTGTAAAATTTCTAGTATAAACATATTGTAAAATATCCGGAATAAATGTAATTTTTCTTATGATGTAATGAAACATGGATTTTTTTTTTTTTTTTTTTACTGTGTGACCTTCCATTTTATGCAAAGTAAGAAACAATTTTCCCAGTCACAGTTAAGCAGTAGAAGCATTCTTCTAAAAATGAGCAAAAGTAAAAAAATGCATCAACATCAGAAGTGCATTTGTAGAGTGGAAAACTACAAAGCTAAATATCACTGGAACTGGATACATTTTTTGTCTTCTATAAAAAATTTAAAAATTGCTATTCTAACCAAAACTACTGTTCAGGACATCAGAGATTTCTGTGTTGGTCTGCTTTCCAAAGATGAAGTAAGTTCATCTGGATGTTCATCTGAAATATAGTGGGCATTCTAGATTACAATGCCAAGTCAGATTCCTACCAGCACATTATAAAGGACATTATGTCTTTCAGTCTCTTAGTTTCTACCTTTTAAGCTGAGTTTTTGAACCACTGGATGTAATTATGAGTCTCACTGTGACGAATGTTTGTCTGTTTCTGATTAGGAGAACATTACTGATAAAATAAGGTTAAAATCAGAATAATAATCTCTGAGGCTGTAAATATTTCATATTGTACGAGATACATTCTTCATTCCAGCTTGCCTTTTGTCTGGATGTGAAACTGTCAAATTCCTCCACAGCTCCGAATAAAACACTTTTGTGATTAAGTTTCTCTCTGAATAAAACAACAGTGTATTTTAATGTTTAAAGGTTTAAATTACCCACTAAGCCTAAGGGATCCATGAGCTATAAACACTTTAACTTGTCAAATCCATCATGACATAGATACTGAATGAATCAATTCTTATTTTAGTCCTACTGCAACTCCAATTTGATAAATTACCAAATTGCTAAATAAATTTTCAGACAAAATTAACTGATATGTGATGATTTTTTATTCAGCTTTTATAGTCTTCTGTTTGCAATTAAGGATGATTATACTTTATTTGATTTTACTCTATTATTTACATAATTACTATATAGTTATGTGACTAAATGTTGGGTATATAGAGGACTACTGATCCTTGAAATAGATCTATTTCTTTTTTTCATATATCCCTTAAAGCACGGTAGTAAATTTCATTTTACATATAAATCAAATAGGCCAGAGAGTATATTCAGAGACATTTCATAATTTGACTTTTACATTTAGGGTTTATTTTTTGGGGGGTTCTCTCACTGAGTGTTTGAAAATCATAAGATGCTTTGTTACTTGGTGTGTCTCTGGGAAACTGAGCCACAGGTGATTAAGTTTCATCTGCACTTGATTTGTCCTCCCATGAATATATTTATCAAAGACAATTTTCTAAACATGGTCATTGATAGAGCTTAACTATTAATCTGTTCCAATGCTAGCTTGTATTGAAGTAAACTAACTTACATTGCATCAAATTCAAGGATCAGAAATAACAGAAAAAATTTCCAGGGATAGAAATGCTGTAAAAAAGCCTAAAACATTAATGCAATGTATGAATAAGAAATTACGACAATACGGTCTGAAGGCAGTAACAACTGGGTTTGTTTTGCCCTTGGAATAATAATTCCAAGAATTCTGTTACCTAGACTCAGAATCCCAAATTTCAAACTAAAGGCTAAAAGAAACTGAGAAATAATTAACTTAGTAGAATTAACATTTTAAATAGTAATGCACTGTGAAAAGATTCAGAAATTTCCCAATCAGGTATCACTAAGATTTCTCGTAAGTTTTTGTTTGTTTGTTTGTTTGTTTTTTAAATAATCCATGATTAGGAATTTATGGGTCAAAGACTAAACCCCACTAACCTCTAGCCTCAAAGTTTTCTGCTAAAATACAAGCAGATAAATCCTATATATAAATTTTGTTTTGACGGAATAAATGTTAACCCTTGTCTTCATCTAGAAATCTATCTCAATCTTACCTGCAATTAAACTATTGCTGTAACAGAATTGATAATCTGATTAAAAATCAATACTAAAGTAGAATTATTATTTTGGTCAATTTAAAGAATATGGTTCTGTATCTTTACTTTCATAATCACTTTAATCTGAATATATGAACTCCAATTTCTGTTTTATAGACTTTTATTCATAAACACTGAAACATAAGTATTTATAAAAATACCAGTGATTTCATACAAAGAGCTTCAATTGTAGCATTTGAAATTATAAAAAAAGTACGTTTAATATGAAAAGCTAAAATCATAGGAATCATAGGAATCATAGGAATCATAGGAATGTGTAAAGCTGTGAAAATCTTTCAAATAGTTTAATTTTAAAAATTTTGAGATCATTGAAACATTCAGAAAAAGTTGAAAATCTGAGACTTATTTAAATAGTTTTGATTTCATTTTTTTCCCCCAGGTTTTTGATAATCATGTCACCATAATATCTATATTATCATACAAATATCTTTCCTTACTTCTATGAAACATGTCCTTGCAACACTGAAACTAAAATAATTCTAAAATTTTGACATTTATAACTATTGACCTTTTTTTAAAAAACCAGAAGTGTTATATTACCATAGTTAAAATATCAATATTAAAGTGATTTATGGAACTATGCCAATATCTAGCTTACTCCTTGCATTTCTTATTTTGAGTTAATGAGACTTTTTTATCTGTGGTGTGTCATGCAAAACTTACCTTTACTTCGAATTTTAAGCATTTACTCAATCAGATCATTTTCTGAGTAAACAATAATTAGTACAAAAGTCATTAGAAAGGTTTTATGATAGTAATTCCTTTCTCCTTAATGCAAGATAGATAAAAGAAAGAAACTCTATACATATGTGGATTCAAGGAAAATTAAGTACCAATAACCTTAAGTCAGATCTCATTAGGACAGCCAGGAACCTTGTAAACTTCAACAAGATAAAAAGCAAAGTATTGCCCCAGTGAAGGAAGACTTCCTTGATGCAAAGTAGGGAGGCAATTGCCTGGTTAGGACACAGCCATGTAGAAAAGACCCTGTGAGACAGTAGCTGATTGTGAACCAGCAATATGCCCTAGTAGCAGCAGAGGTCAAGAGCCTCCCAGGCTGTATGAACAGAAACACAGCCAGTAGATCAAGGCAGATGATCACCCACCTTTCTGCTTAGCACTTGTCAGATCCATTTTAGATGCTGTACCCTGTTTGGAGCTGCACAATACGAGATGGACATCTACAAACTGGAGAGAGTTCAGCAGAAGCAACCAAGATAGTCAGAGCTGGAGCATTTGCTCAGTGCGTAGGGAATATGGGGCCCATTCATCTTGGAGAAAAATTAAAAAGCCCAAAAACCTAAATTTGATAAAAATATAGCTCTACAGAGGCACAGTTTCTGCATTTATAAGTGGCGTGGAGGTTGAGAAAAGTTTTTAACTAGTATGGTGTTTTCAAAAAGTCAACGGTATGTATTATAGGGAATATTAACAAAAATGAAATTCGAATGTCATATCAGAATGAGATACAAAACTTTACTTCAGGAGTGTTCCATTTTATGCTTTTGTTCAATATTTACAGAATATGAAGTTCTTCTACCTTGTTGCAGGCAAAGAAATAACTTAAACTGTGAATGGTAATAGGTGGCAAGTAATTTTATGTGTGGTAACATTTTTTAAGATTGCTTATCATTTTGAGAGACAGTTATAAAGTGTATGTTGCATTGTTAAAGTACAATAGTTTAAAACGAAGAATCTTAATTCTTGCTCATTCTCTGTTGTTAACTAGAAAAGGTAGAATTCCTAGCACTTCAGCTATTCACGGGGAAAAATTCTTTGTCATTCAGTCTTCTCAGTAAAATCAACAACTTTTTCTATATAAAATGTTTCACTATTTAATCTGCTCAGTCATTCTTTCAGTTTTGCAAAATATTTCTGTAGATTTTTATATAGTAGAATGTAGTATGTAAGTACGTATGTATGTAAGTATGTATGTATCTGTCTATCTATCTGTCTATCTATCTATCTATCTCTCTATCTATCTATCTATCTATCTGTCTATCTATCTATCATTTATCTATATCTCTGACAAGGAGAAAAAAAATGTGATGGAGAGGAAGAATTCAAGACAGTTGTAATACAAGAAATACTTCATTTCACTTCAAAATAGAATTTACACCATATTAGAAGAGATAATTATTTTCTCTAAAGAGACGACTAATGTGAACTTCTTTATATCTACAGATAACTCCTAATAGAAGAAAACTACAAAATTAATTTCATGTTCAAAATAGTGGTATGTCGTGGTTTACCACTAAAAAGCGTGGTACTGACAAGAGATGTCTGAGAGAAGCCACACACACCCAAAAAGAAAACACACAAGTAACACAGTTTATTTCACACACGCAGAAAACCGACAATAAAGTGCAAAAACAGACAAATTAAGCTTCCCCAGACACCGTGTTGGGATGGGAAGGCTCTGGGATAGTGCTGGTTTTTTCTCTGTTGGGGGCTCCGGAAGAGACGCCGGGATAAATAGAGAAGGACCCCAACCTCAGCTCTCCCGGAGGAGGGGGGGGGTGTTCCGCAGCCGACCTGAGGTCCCTACAGTACCACTGAGCCTCCTCTCGGTTTTCTGAAGAAAAACACTCAGACAGTTAGAGACCGCGAGCCCCCCTCCCCCTCCCTTCCCCAACCCTGGGAAGGGATTTCAGTGCTGATGAAAAAGATGTGGCCTTTAAACCAGGCTATGGCCGTGGAAATCGTTAATCCACCCACCCAGGAAATACCACAAGAACACGCGACAGCCAAGGAAGCAGTCCACCCCCAGGAAATCACGAGAAAACGCAATTCCGAAAAAGCAGTCCACCCCCCAGGAAACACAACAAGAAAACACAACCCCGAAAGAGTCCACCCCCCAGGGAATACCACACCGGGTTGCCGCCACTGAATCGCTGATCCGTCCACACGTGGAGGTTAGTCTCAGCGTGAAAACGAGGAGAGATGTTACCACAGCCACATCCAGAGCAGAAAGAGAGAGGATGGCGCCCGCTCTCCCCTTTTTATAGGGGACCCCTCTTTGTGCACATGCGCAGATGGCCCCCAGGGGGCTGGCTTTCCTCTGACTGGACGATCAGCACCCGGGCCCCGGCCCCCGCTTGCTCACGGGAGCGCTGGGTCAGACTGGAAGCGATGCCAGCCCCATAGGCCCGAAGTGCATATCCGGTGATGGCGGCCACCGCGCCACCCACGCTAGGCCGGGCGAATAGCGGCTCCCTGTGCCGAGCCTGCCATGCGCCCATGGCCACGGCACCATGTGGCCACGGCGTGGCCACAGCCCCACGCACCCACGCCCGCGGCCGTTGGGGAATGGGGGGAGGGGGGGAAAATGGTTTTATTTTCTAACCCACAACATGGTATTAGACCAGAAATAACATACAATTCTTTTCTTTACATGTATGTCATTATTAATTTTACTAAATATTTTAGAACTGTCCTAATTTATGTAGAACTCACGTTGAAATCTGATCAACAAATTTTGCTATGATATTCTGTTTTGTTTTAATATTGATTTAAATATAATGTCTTATGCACAAGCTTAATGCTATAACATATTTTGGATTTATTTATTTTCAATATAAAAAGAGTAAACAGATAATGTGATAGGATATAACTTGTTGAAGGAACTTCTGCTAGCCATTCAAATGTCCAACAGAAAATATTGTGGGAACAAATTCTGGATATCTAAGAGAAGAATATTTTTCTTCTAGTTATTTAGAAGGCATGCGTACTTCAACTAGAAACATAAAGATGAATTAAGAAATAGCTTCATTTCATGAAGTAATAATGAGGATATTTTGCATTTTATTTCTTTCTTTTAGAAGATTACCTCAAAACCATTTCCTTTAGAGGACTCGTTCAAGAAAATACCACAAGTGTTACTGAATTTTCACCAGCATGAGCAATCTGTTCACATGTAACCCCATCAACCTAGATACTCAAGAGTTTGTATTAAGGGACATTTTCTCTAGTCATCAAAGATCTAAAAAGACCAAAATGCCATCTCTATAGAGCATCTTATAGAGGCCAGACAGTTATAGCTAGCAGTAGATAGGTAGTAGTAAACATGGGAAGTAGTTGTTTTTCTTTCTGCAGTGCAACTATGTTTATCACATCCAAGCATATGCGTGTTTGCACAGAACATCATAAGTATCTTGATCATTATAATTCGACTTCAAACAAAGTTATGTGTCAATCATAAATATTTACCCTGCCCCAGCAGCAAAAAAAATTATAACATCTCTGTGGACATATTAAATTACATTAATTAAAACAATAAATATTACTTTGATTGATTTTGATTTAAAAAGAAAAACCACAAACAACCAGATCTCCAAAATTCAATGCAAAATAATTACATGGCATTGCAAAATATCAAAGAAGACACTTATTTTAATTCTATCATTCAATAATCATTGCCAACATAATTTTACCAAAAATATTAGATTTATATATACACTCATTAGCTTAAAGAAATATCAAAACACAATGCTAGAATAATGCTAGACATTGAGATGAATGTTTCAAAGCTTTTCTCAATGCAGACTTTGTACACAAAAGTGTCTGTTCTTGATTTCTAACACACAGCTAAATTCTCAGCTAGGATGCTGCCTCTTGGAAATGCAAACAAACAGACAAAGCCCCATAACTTTTTCTTAGAACTAAGCATTGTCTCAGGAGAAAGGGAGCAATCTGAATGCTTTTGGAAGTAAATCCACACTGTTGGGAATCAAGATAGAACATTCACCCTCTGACTTTTCCATGTTAAGATGAAGTGTTTAAATGTTTGATGGAGGAGAAAAAAAAAAAAAAAGGCTGAAAAAAACCCAGATAAAGTTGGAAATGCGGCAAATACTACTCAGCAATAGCAAAAGGTCCCCTTGGAATGTAAAATAGCAGTGCAGTGGAAAGCACAAAGGCCTCCCCTTTCCACAGAGCTTGTCTACCTGGTCTTTAGGGAAGATTTATCTGCCTTTAAGCTTTTGAGGTCTTGTACTGCTTCAATAGATGGAGCATTCAGCTTTCACTTTCACCTTGACTCCCCTTAACTATATTTAAAATCCTTTATACTAAAATAACCATTTAATACAAGCCCTCTCCTGAACAGTCACTAATGCGAATAGGACATTTTGGAGTAGTATCACCTGTTCCTCTGTAGCTGAATTTTATGCAGAACATGTTTTTGGCTATTGTCTTACACTTGACTCGTTTGTTTCTGTGATTTATGTGTACCCTACAGGGGGAACACTTATGCTGGATTATGGTCTCAGTAGAATATGAACATACTGATACTATTTTTTTAAATCTTAACTCATTTAGGAATAAAAGAAGCATCAACATATTCAGCCCTGCTGAAATGGCCATATCTTTAGGATAGCATTATAAAAAAAGATATAGTGACCCTATTCTCTGAAGCGTTTAACCCTTTGAAGGGACAGCTGCTATTTAGTGTGGGATTTTTTTTCTTTTTTTCTCTTGTTCATTTTTTCTTTTGAACTATTTTGTTGTACTGTGTGTATAAGTGTGAACTGAATGGCACTTTGCATGCTTGTAGGATTATGGACCTCTACCTAAATGACTTTGCTTACTAGAAAAAAAAAAAGTATGCAATATGCAAATTTATTTCTGTGAAACAGGTCTCTGGATTGTACTGCTCGAATTACAAACCTGCAGCTATGTGCTGTGCTGCTCAGTTCCTGGACTTCCTTTACAATAAATGGTGAAAAATATCCAGTCATCATCTTCTTTATCCAATAAGCATTTAAGCTCTTATTTTCCATAATGGAGAAAGAAAGGGAAGACAATATATTCCCTTTCCATAAAATCTGTTCACAGTATAAAAATTAGTATAAAAATGTTCACAGTATAAAAAAAAAATCCATACTTTATTAGACCTAAGATAACGTGATTTAGTAGCTGAAGTTGATGCCTTAAGAGGTATGCTTAAGATTTGAGAATTCACTATAGCTAGGCAGCTGGGTAACTTAGAATATTAAGGGTAGAAAATGGCCTGTCCTTCACATGTTTGCATTCTTCCATATAGATAATGAGGTAGTTAAGACAAAGCATAAGAGCTGGGGGGAACTAACAGGGGGTTGGAATAGGTAATAAGATACCATTCGGTTGGATGTTTTGGGGGCATAGTAGTAAGATGGGGTTTAGTTGGCTAAGGTATAATGGGTGGGCACTGGAGGTTATAAAAATGGAGAGATTGTTATGAATTTCCTCTTTGGATTGTCAGACATCACCAGTAAAGCTGTACTCTCCCTGCACTGCGTTTGTCTCACTTCTTATCTCGCCCTGCCGGCAACAAAGTGATTCAAGCATGTACTGGGAAGAAAAGACATTAATTTTTGATGACTATATTCAGGCTTTTGATATTAAGTAGTCAATGAATAAGATAAATATGCAATTTTTGATGCCAAAGAAGAGAGTTTGGGGTTCTCACTGAAAAAAAAAAAACCTACTAAGTTCTAATCATATTAAATTTTTCTTGCTCTCTGAGTTGGAAAATCTAGAATTATTTTCAGTGAACCTATAATCTGGTGGATAGGGCACAACTTTGTTTTATCAAAGGTAGGATGGGGAGGGGAGGAGAGGGAAGGAGAAGAAAAGAAAGGAAAGAGGAAAGAGGAAAGAGGAAAGAAATATGCAACTTCATACCCCCAGGCAGAAAAAATAGATGATGATGGATAAAAATTGTTCAAAATAGCTTTCTCCTGTAGTCATATTTCAAAAGTCACCAATAGTATCACTGCATTGTTCAAGCATTTTTTTTTCTCAGTGTAAGAATTCAAGAGTTAAATGAGACTGATATCTCAGAAAGTCCAGCAATTTTTATATTTTTTTGCCATCCCTGAATATCAGGAATGAATTGAAGATTGCAGATAAACTATGAATAACTATCTCTTGAACTTTGAGACAGAATTCTAACAAAACAGAAATCCCCTATAATTTCTCTACTGAGATGCTTCTGAAGCTAGTCAGGATTAACACGGATTTCAAAATGCCAGTTCTGGACAAAAATATCTATATTCTACTTAGGTTATTATTTGGGTGTTTAAATAGTTCATCTGGATCTGACCCTGAGTGGTTTGCCCAAGGCTAACAGCAAGTTAGTGTCAGAGTTTGGATTACAGTTTAGAAATTGCTGATCACCTGCCTCATGATCAATCCATCAAATGAGGCTGAATAGAAAAACGCATCTCCAGCTGTTAAAGAACACATGCTGTTGTAAGAATTAAAAGGAACCAGCTGTCTATAGCCCCTGCGAAATTTGAATAGACCCACATTTTTCCACACAATCATTCTGTAATTACATGTCACCCCAGGTGTTCTCAATATGATTACTCCCTACAAAACTATAAGCGAGGCACAAGACAGCCAATACAGCTGCAGGAAAAATAATGAAGCAGCGGGGTTTCTCTTTTTCTGCATGCATTGGTTTGGTGCTGTTTATATAGCCAATCTGTTCCCTGGGACTGCTGAGAGAGCCCTTATGGTCCCAGGCATCCAGGGACCATAGACGCTGACCTATATAACTGGAACATAGAATCAGGCCAGTTTTTGTGACAAAGATATCTATTATATATTTACTTTGAAAGCTACTCTGAAAGGTATAAACACTTTAAGAGAAAAGCATGGAAAACACAAGCAGTAAGATTTTTATTATTTCTAGTAATTTCAAAGACATCACCTTTTTATATCTACACAAACAAGCATGCACATTTTGAAAATGTTATAGCCTATTGTATAACTCTACAGTCAAACCTGGGTTTAGGAGATTTTGAACTGTCATATTCTGTTTTCCAAAAAGGTATCCCCGGACACAAGTGGTTAGATGTTTTGAAGTTTCCTTTTATTTTTTTTTTCAGTTGGGGTTATAGGGTTTTTAATTTGGAGTTTTTGGTTGTTTGTTTGCATTTTTGTTTGTCCATAGTTGTTTGTTTGGTTTTTGGTGAGACTTCTAAGCAGAAAGCAAGGACTTCAACTGAAATATATAGGAACTAGGGGGAAAAAATAAATAATTTGCATATTTATAAGGGCAGACTTGTTTTACAAATGCTGTTGAATTTCATTATGCAAGAAACAACCATTTCCAAGGTAGAAACACTGAGACACAGGTCTTTATATACACTTTAAATTGGTACATACTTTCTGTTGCTAAATATAAATAGAGACACTGAAGAACTACTAATGCTTAGTTGGGAATTATGGTATCTCTATTCTGCTTGTGAAGTTAAACCACGATGACTGAAAACTCACTTGACAGTGTGCTAAAATTAATCAGGAGCTGTAAGTCAGGAAAGGTTATCAAAAGAGGTAACGATGCAATGCATAGTACTTTTTGATAGAGAAAAATGCATGATTCGTTCCATTTCTAAATGGTTTTTAAGGATATAGATGCAGATATTGTCACAAAATGCAGCATAGGCAGTTTATATGAGATGAAGGCAACAAAGTCAGCTTTTAATGCTTTTATGCATTTTTTTTTTTAAATAGTCATCCAGTTTACTGAAGAAACCTTCAGGTTAAACTAAGGAGATGCCTTTACAGCTTTCAACCTAAATATGAGCAGTTGACCATGTTTGGACCCCAGGTCCACTGAGCTGTTCTATCATTCCCCTCTTCAGCTTGGGCAGGGGACAGAAAATATAGCCAAAGGCTCATGGGTTGAGATAAGGACAGGGAGAGATCACTCACGAACTACCATCATTGCCAAAACAGACTTAGGGGAAAAAAAAAAAATCATTTAGTACCAGTCAAATAAGAGTTGGATAATGAGAAATGAAACAAATCTTAAAAGCACCTTCCCCTCCCTACCCCTCCTTCCTCCTTGTGCTCTTGTGTCCAGATTTTCTGTATGGCCTCCCCTCCAGCAGCACATGGGAACAGGGGACAGGGGCTGTGGTCAGTTCATCAAACGTCTCTGCCACTCCTTTCTTCTCAGGGGAGAACTCCTCATCTTTTCTCCTGCTCTAGCATAGGGTTCCTCCCACACCAGGTAGTCCTCCATGAATTTCTCCAATATGAGTCCTTCCTATGTGCTGTAGTTCTTCACTAACTGCTCCAGCATGGGTCCCTTCCATGGGGTGCACCCCTTCAAGAACAGACTGCTTCAGCGTTGGTTCCACACGAGGTCACAGGTCTTGCAAGCAAACCTGCTGCAGCATGGGCTTATTTCCACACAGGTCCACAGGTTCTGCCAAAGGCCTGCTTCAGAGTGGGCTTCTTAAAGACTCGGAGCCTCCTTTGGGCATCAACCTCCTCTGGTGTGGGGTCCTACATGGGCTGCAGATGGATATTTTCTTCCCCATAGACTGCACATGTTACAGGGGGACAACCTGCTTCACCATGGTCTTCACCAGGGGCTGCAGAGGAATCTTTGCTCCAGCACCTGGAGCATAAGCTCAGGATCTTTCTGTGTCAGTACTTCCTAAAGAAATTATTCATCACGTGGTAATTTCTTATTTGTAGGAAATATTAGTAGAGATTTTTTTTAAAACCCTTTTAGCTCAGAGTAGTAGTATTATAAAACTCCTGAAACTGAATGTACTAACAAAACATTTTTTAATGTTTTAGAAACCTGAGTGGCAGTATTTGAAGTATCACTAATACGTAGCATAATTGCAGTAGGTGCCTTAACTCTGAAATTGGTGCAAGAAATAAAAATTACTACCCTCTTAAATATAAGTTATTATACTTTTGAAATAATTTCCTTCCAAATAATTTTTATTTTTACATTAACATAAACTATGTAGTGGCACATCAGTATGAAATGTTTTAAAGGCTTCTTAATTTAGCACACGGATTAAAAAAAGAACCTGAATGGAGAGCTTCTACTGGAAGAAATACTGTATTCCTAATTAGTTTCTGACTATATATTAGACACTTTTACTTATAAAATGAGTTACTAGCTATATTTTATTTTGTGGGCTACAAATGGTATGAATTATATTTCATACTGTAGCAAAAATTCTGCAGAAAAAAGTATTTTGAAAAGAATACACAGAATCATGGAAGTCATGTTGGATCTACTGTATCAGACAGTGTTTAACCTTTCTTCAAGTGAACACATCCAGGCTTCCCATCAACAAGCAATGCCTTTGGTTTTTTTTTGCTTTTTTTTTTTTTAAATATTTGTCATTACATGGTGGTTTGCCTATTTCCAAATGACTGTTTATCAAATTACTTTTAAAGATGAAGAGCATTAAAGATTTTTTAAATACTTATTTTAAAATTTAGGGTGAATAAGACTAAATGAAAACACAGTATCTCTGTTAAAAAATGAATATTTAGATTTCTTTGTGAAGCTTTTCATTAATATATGTTAGTTTTAGAACTTAGGTGCTGAATGATGTCTCAGTTAAGTATATAACTCTGAGACAATAGTAAAAAGCTATTCAGTTTGCTAAGTGATTCTAATCTTGCTTATTAAAAACACTGAAAATTAGTTAACATCCTTTATAATTCAGAAGTTTTATTGGGTGGCTACCTCCTTCTTAAATGTACAAAAGGATAATAAAGGAATCTCTCATTAATATATAGTGGATAATGCTGTTAATATAGCAATCACAACTTATTGCTTTTATGCCAACGCCCCTGTATATTACTTAATTCTGATGAACAATACTATTTTGGTGTAATACTGTATCAAAGGATTCAGGATATCATTTCTCGCATTATCAATATTAATTTTGTACCCTTTAACAGCAAAATATCTGATTCAACACATCTCATTTTACCATATTTTCACTTTTAAATCTGCAAAATATGCATTGAATTAGACTTTAAAACATCAATTTCAATTAAATTACTGATTTTTTCTCAGTTTCACAAAAGAAATTCTAAAATATATCTTTTATGCATTAAATGTTATTAAATTTTATTTCATATTCTTTACTGACTTTTTCATGATTTCTTCTCTGTCCAAATCTTGTCATCCAAGATTGATGTAATTTTACTCTTTTTTATTCTAAAATTATCATATTTCAGTTTCACAAAGATACAAATCCATTTCATTGAAATATAAAAACCAGGAATTGAATGTCTTTTTTTTTTTTTTTTTTCTGCAGGTACATACCACTGTAGATGTCGAAGGATTTTTTGGAAGATTCATTTCAAGGACAGAATCATTCAAGATAGCTTTCTTACCCAAGAAAGAGGCATCTTTCCTAGGAATGCTCTCCTATATTTTCTCGTGCATTACAGAGAATCTGACTCCCACGGTATGAGAAAAGTTCTTGCAGACATGTTGTAAGGCCCCTTCAACAGGGAGGCTGGAATAACAATAAAAAAGCCCCAAGTAGGAAAAGGGTGTGTCTTTCCTAGGCCTAGTGCTCATGTCATTATGCTTAGTGTTCTTAACTTTGCAGGAATAAATTTTCTGAAATCCTTTCACTGCCTGGCCCTGGGAGTACCTGTGTGTAATATTTCTTCACGACCATGGATCTGAAGAAGAAAAATAAACACAGTAGTATCCTGACCAATTGTAAGAAGATTGTTTTTACTGCATTTGTTCTGGTTCTGTAACAGAATTTGTTAAACTGAAGAAATAAAAAAAAAATCTAATTTATTTGATTTTTAACTGAAGCTATGTACAATGTTTTATATGCAAAATTGTCAACTTATGTTTTGTGAAGACTGGTGACATTAACTTTAGCAGACAGTGATACGTTCTCTAAGAGCTTTTTTTTAGTAACTAAGGGAAATTAGAATACAAAACATCAAAGTTAGATTGAATTGTTCTGTGTAAGTGTGCCCTGATTCAAAGACTGAATTGTACCATGTCATATGAGCAAAATGTGTTTGGTATACGAAGAAGCTTTCTGAGGCTTAAGTGTGATGTGTCACTCATTATTTGTAACAGAATAAAGTCAACTTGTCTTTTGCAAAGTCTTTCTGTCTCTCTTTCTTTTCTTTCCCAGAGGTTTTGGCACTTTTGGCAGACAAAGTGCCATGTAGTTGGGAAAACCTGACTCTACTAGGTGAACAAATTCAGGGAATTCACAGAAGTCTTTGACCTTTTTAAGCCAAAGAAAGATGTATTGCCTTGATTTAAAGACAAATACTGGTGTGGGAACTCCAATAAATGAACTCCCTCCCCTTTTTTAAAGACCTCTCATTTTTTTCAAATAAAAGTTTACTGACAAGAAATTTAGCAGCAAACCCAATAAAAACAGAATGGCTCAACCCAATGACAGAGATCGACTCTGCCCTTTTGCATACAGACAGAAGTGGTGACCAACATGTGCTTCCCTTCCTTCCCCGCAGTAGAAAAAAAGAAGGGAAACTGTGGCAAAAAAAATTCCCACAGTTTCACACCCTCCCCTGCTAGGCAAAAAAATCCCAAAACACTAAAACCAAAACAAAACTACAGGGAAACAAGGAGAAGGCAAAAACATGGAAAACAATTTCATCCCAAATGAACTCTGTTGCTGATGGCAGTGGTGGCCAAATGGTGACTCCAGTCTTGGAGCAGACTCCAGAGTGACTCCCAGTGGCAGAAACAGTGATTCTGGTCTTACAGTGGCTGGGACTCACTTGGGGGTGTTACCAACAAGCTCTCCTGGAACAGCTCCCAGAGCAGGCAGAAACAGTGAGAAATGTGGGACGATTTCAGACAGTTTGGCTTCCAAGCAGGCACAGTGAGACCTGCATGACAGCCACGGAGCAGTAGTTTTGCTTTCATTTTCTCTCCCATCCTCTCCAGATCAGTTCCGCTCAGCTTCTATGGAAACAGTGCTCTGGAGCCCTGGTCCAAGATAGAGAAAAAAAAACAAGATAGAGAAAAAGAAAACAAAAGAAAACAAAAAAAACCTCCTTTAACTATGACATGTCTGAAGGCTGGTCTTCCACTCTTAGTCTTCATATCATACTGGATTTGCTATTGTATAGCAGTAGAAGCATGTAAGATGGTTGTAGAGCTGCTGTTATTATACATTATTATACATTATTATACATTATTATACACTATTATACTGTAGAGGTTCGTGGGATCAAAATAAATGTAGAGAAAGAAAATAAATGTAGAGACCTAAAACATGGATTCATCAGTTTTGACAAGAACAGAAGAAATGCATTCTGCATATCAATACATATGTTTATGAGTGATAAGTAAGATACAGCTATTCAAATAAATATTTCTTTTTAAATGGCAATATGTTCATATAGCAACACATTCCTGATACAGATATGGAAGTATTAATGTCATCATGTATCAATGTCCTGGTTTGGACACTAGAGAGTGTTATAAAGGGACAAGAGATCAGAATAGAGTAATAACAACCAAAAGATTTATTTTAACAAACAACAAAACCCAACAATTAAAACACAAAGAGGACAAACTATGCTCCTCTGGGCTGGCTGCTGGGCTGGTGGAGCAAGGGAAGGAAGGGACGCTGGCCCGTGGATGGCGTTAATCCCACTCCAGGGCTCCTGGAAAATAGGAAAAATTAAAAGAAAACCCTGCGGGCCCAAGGGCAGAGATACCAGAGCTAGTGAGAGGCATGGTCCTCAGCTCTGCATTGCTTCTGCTGTTGATTCAGATGCGCTGCTGCCTGGGCTGTGGGAAAGAGCTGAGAGGACAGCCGAGCCTTGAAAGACAGACAGGACTTTTGTGCCCACAGTTTTTATAGGGTGCTTGCTCTTGTGTTATCTTGGGGTACCCTTCTGCAGTAGGCCATGTCCTGATTGGATGATGGCATTGGGCACCTCCTCCTCCACAAGACTTCACCACCAGGCAACATGGCGGCATTCCCACCAAAATGCCTCGTGGCCGCAGCCTGCCAGAAGGGGATGCTACCACCATCGCCCCCATCAGCGCCACAGGGCGCCCCAAGCACCCATGGCACCACACTCTGCCAACCCAGGACTGCTCTGCTCAGCAGAACTGGCCCAGGCTGGCCTTGCCCCGCACACCAACCATGCCCACATCAGGGAGCATCCCTGCCCACCGCGAGGGCTGCCTCCACCACGCGCTCTCTGCCGGGGCCGCATAACACTGGCTGCTGGCACACTGCCAGTGCAGGGGCTGCAAGTGTCTCCAGTCAGAGCCGAGCCTGCCACACCATCACCTCCAGACCTGTGTCCAGCACCACAGCAGGCACCTTGGAAGCACGCAGCACCTCGCTGATGTGGCTGCCACTGAACCAGGAGAGCTGGTGGCCACACCTGCCGCCGTTCGGCCCACCCCAGCAGCCATGTGCAGCAGCCAGGGGGCAGCCGCTCTGTCAGAGCTCCCCCCACACTGGGGCAGTGACACCCGGCCCCCCAGGTCAGGCAGCTGCCATGCCGTGGGGAGTCTGGCTGTGAGTCCTGCCGCTGCTGTGTGCCTGGGGCCGGCCTGTGAGACACAGAGTGTCTGCCAGTGAGAACCTCCCGAGTGGCACCGGAGGGGGTGGGTGGTGCTGCTATTTGGCTCTTGCTCCCCGCTGCCGCTGCCTCTGCACTGCCAGCGGGACCAGCCGATGCCTCCTGCAGCTGGAGCCCAGCCCAGAGGTGCCAGACAGCTGGGACTGGGGCTGGTAGTGAACGCGTGTCAGTCCGATGGACAGACTCATGGGCACACTGCAAACTGCTGAGATTATCTGCTCCACTTTGCTTTTCTTAGAAAAGACAAAACAAGGTTTGAAAGCACAAGCCCCCCTCCCTAACCCCTCCAACCCCCCTGAAAACCAAAACCTCTCCCTTCCCCCGCTCAATGAAACCCTCAGGAACAACCCCCTCCCCCTTCCTACATGGAGGGAGGCAGGGACAAGGAAAAAATATGTTTTAAAAATGACAGCATTCTTTCACCACACAACAATCAAGTAATTGGAAAGACACATTATACAAGAGGCTATGAGTGTTACAGGTGTTGAGAAAGGCTTTGAGATTAATGGAGATAAGGAATATTTCAAGAAATGCAATGAAGAACATGTCAGAAAGGCCTGTACTGACCTAACAAATAATAATAAAAAAAGGAATATTAATTGTGTCTATATATTAAGTAGGTGAAAAAAAAGGTAGTAGGGGAATGAAGACTTATTTAAAGATAATATTTATTCAGAAGGTGTGATCACAAATGAACTATGAATAATTTTGGGCCTGTCATTTGAATGGTGTCTATATCAGCATGGATTCTGAAAGACCTTCCAATAGTTTTCTTTACATAATTTTTCATATCTTTCAACTCAGAAAATCAATTATTTATTAAAGAGTTCCATACCAGTTACTCAACAATCAAGGCTTTCTCCTCCAATCCCTGATTTCCAAAATATTTTTAAGATTTGCTAGAATATGTATGGTGAATTTTTAGACTACTAATAGAATTCTTGAGATAAATTATATGCTACTGTAACAACTAGAGACACTTCATTCTGCCAGTATTTTAATTCTTATCTAAGCCTATAGTCTGGGGGTACAGGAATGTATTGTGCAGATCAATGTCATAGAAACACAGATAAAATGAAAGGACAAAAGTTAATGTTATGTGCTAGTAAAGTAGAAGTTGTTTGATGCAAAAATACGTCCTTTTTATGCTTCCTGCAAAGGAAAAATAAAAAATCATGTGACAGATTTATGGAAACCTAGATTGGTTGCTTCTGCCACTGTTACCAAAGCAGAATTTTAGGTAAAGATTACTGTAAGAGTGTGAAGAATTTTGTCTCATCACTCTAATTTACTTTGAGCATAGCTTTCCTAAGACGTTTCCCTTCACTTCTCCCCTCCTTTTTGTGGCATCATCAGCTCCCTTTCAACCTACATTTTTTATATGACTGTATTACTATCATTCCATCCAATGTTTACATTGCTTGGGTCTAAAGACAAAATTCTCATCAAGTAGGCCTTTAGAAATGAATCAAAATTTGCCTGAAAACCACAGGATTGCTAGTAAACTGAATGAAGAAAAACCAAAAACCAAAGCCAGAAGTAAGCATTAATGTCCAGACTGGCTTCTGCAAATGACATAATATAAGAACTGTGCTTTTGAAATTATGGCACACAAATTCCTTCCAGTTAACTTCAGAAAACTCCTTGTTTTCTCATGGACTCAAAACAAACAAACAAACAAACAACACTCAAGAAAACAAAGCAGCTTGCTTTGTTGTTGGTGACACCTCTTACAGTGATTTCTTTGGGCTGCTTGTCAGCAGTAGATTGCTTTTCTGACCTGTCTTTGCCTGATGATTGTGTGAATCTTCCGGTCAATTCCAAATTACATGTGGTCATGACATCTAAGAATGAACCAAAACCAGATTATGAAGTCTGAATGAGATAAGCATGCAGAAGATTATGGCAGAGTTTGCTTCTTATCCATCTCTGGTTTCCATTTGAAAAACAGCAACCAAAAACGTCCCCAAAAATCCATGGATTTATGCTTCAGCTGGGAGCCACATGTTCCAATAAATGTCTAATAAAGATAAGAACTAGAATAAGCATCAGCTGGTACTAGAAAACTCAGTTTGTGCAGTGTAAGAGAATGTGTAATGTGAGAGCATCTGATTAAATAAGTTATCTGGTTAAGGACTATTCACTATAAAAAATAACAAATAACAAAGAAATAACAAAGAGACACACAAACCTAAGGAGCAGGTGATAACAGAGACAATAACAGAGACCAGGGCTCTTCTCTGGATGATTGATACTCCGTTATGAAAACAGTGTGGTATAGCCTTGAAGGGAGTTGACCTGAACTTTGTAGCTGATAAGAAAGAGGAAAGAACATTAGCATTAATATCATGGGATGCTGGATAGCATCCCATAGTCCCTGTGGGACTTTGCTACACTTATCACGGGCTACATCAAGGGGCTTGTGCAACTATACACAACCTATTACTGGGAGGATCAGAGCTGGGTAAAGGGTGAATAAGGGCAGATCAGGGAGGAAATGTGGAAAAATAGGGAGAAGAAAGGTTATAAGCAGCTGATCAAAAGTGATCAGGCACCAGTCACTGTGCATGTATGACCGAGCCCTGCACATGATAACTGTGATCTATCTTATCTTTTCATTAAATCTTTTTTCTTCAGTGTCTCTCTGTGTGATTTATCTTGTCTGTAAATGCTGCAAAGTTCATGTGCCAGCAACTGGAGGGACCAGATCATATATTTTTCCCCCTAGTGGTTTTTACACCATGTATGTGTTTGTGTACAAATATATGTCATTCAATAACAAATTCAAAATTGGATTATCAGACAAGAAATTGGACTGCTTCTGGTAAGATTCAAAATCTGACTACGTAAGAGTGCCCAGTGTCCAGGAAGTGAAGTAGTCTGATAGATCATGATGATATTTGAGAGATCTGTGATTATTGGGATGCTTCTGAGCCAGGTGTCTGAGCAAGTGTGTGTAAATGTGATGCCCCTATCATCGACAAACAACTTTAAGTGGGAAAACATCGGCCCTGTCCATTGACCTGGGACAGAGATCCCAGGTACTGGGTGCACTAGGCTGACACACAGTGGCTTTATAACTTCACTTCACAGACAGAGCCTTTCAGGACCCCAAAATACTTTTTAAGGCTTTTACATAGGTTTTAACACCCTACAGCTCTCTTGACATCAACATGCTACTTTCTTTCTAAATGTCACTAAACTCCACAGTAACTGGAAGCTGTCATGGGCAATAACACAGAATTCTTCTCTCCTACTTTATATGCCTGTGTTAGAAAAAAATAAAATATATCTTACAAGTATAAGTCACACCTTACAAGTATAAGTCACACCCTGCAAGTGTTTCTGTTTTTGTTTTTGGGGTTTTTTCCCTCACTATTAACTATAAGGAATGATTATTTCAGACATAAATATTTCTACTTTAGATGTCTGGTTCTGATTAGATTTATCCCAATGTCACCAAATACAATCTGCCCTTGTAACTCTCTCAGGTGGAAGGAGGGAAGAAAAACAAACCAGATGATGTATTTGCAAGCTCAGTGTTGAACACTATTGAACAGTAAAAACTGCTAAGCAAGCAGCCATGTGAAAACTTCAGGTATGTTTTAAGAACACCAGCAGCAGAAATTTTTTATTTTCTAGAATAATATTAACCTAGATATAATATGTATAATAATGTTAATCTAGAACATGTTAACCATATTTTTATGTGGTGAGAAGTCTTAATAAAAATGTTCTCCTAGTGCTTCAAATTTTCTTTCATTAGATGTGCAACTGAAATGTATCTTTATTCACATATAAGTCTATTCTATGTTATGATATTAGATATAGTTGTATTTTTGACCTCTGTCTGAGTCAAGATCTGCAGGACAGTTTTTATCTGTATATATTATTTTTACCTTTCATAGGTAATCTGAACTTTATGTGATTAATGAATAGATCTAAACGGAATTAAAGGCCTATGAGATTTCTCAGAGTTGTAATGAATTTACTAGTACAGTGATTTGAAATAGCCTTTGTCAAATAAAACACTGTTTGAATTTAAAATGGAAATAATAACTAAAAATGAAGTTCCAATACAATAAAAGATGTATTGCATATCTGTCTTACCTGAACACTTACACAGGCCAAAATTATCTGAAGATCTCAGCTGTGAAAACTTGGTTTCAGCATAGGTTTGAGACCAGCTTTAGGAAGTGTTACCTTTTCTAAAGTTAATGAAAATCTTTCTGTTTGCATCTGTGACTGGAGCTTGATCAAACCAGTTTGACAGCTCAGCAGGAGGGCAGGGATAGACTTGAAAGCATTTAGTTTGTGCACTGTCTCAGGTATTTGCTAGAACAGCTGCTGTCAACTCATTGTCTCCCAGAATATGCTGTCAGCTTCTGCTTGAGTTAACCCCTTGGACTCATCAATTAAACCAAATAACCAAGAGATGGAACATACAATATGTATGAATACAATCCCACTTTCTCTAGCATTTCTCTCCTGAAACAAACAGCATAAAGTTTCCATAATACATAATCTTCTAATGCTCTAGAAGCCTATGGTCGGGTTTTGACTTATGACAGCATTTTTATCATTATGCATTCAAGGAATGGGAGCATCAAAAAGAGCTTTTAAACAAATAAAGTCCATAAATGAAACTGAATTCTTTATTACAGTTTCAAATTTTTTTTTTTGTCTTATGCTCTATAATGAGATCATACAAGTTCCAAAGGGTCAGTTCAGGTTAACATTTGAATGAAAATCCTCTAAGCTGAGGTGAAAACTACATGAAATAGATGTAAAAGGTGAACTAAGAAACAAGTATCTGTGCTGAAAGGCACATCAGTGGAATAGTAAAATAAACTGAAGGGATTACATCCTCCTCATTGTTCATATTTTTTTATCTAGTAGCTC
>VYZS01058650.1:38427-70723 GCA_013400695.1 Neodrepanis coruscans | reverse complement strand
AAAAAAAAAAAAAGAGAAGTGTTCTTAGCTCTGTGCTTCTTTACTCTGCCTCTACTCTGACATTCACTTCTTAAAAGACCAGTTGAGGTAAATGTTATATGTGCCTTTAGGTAGAATAGCTCATGCACGGACTCTTCAGATGTGAATACGCTGGGGAGATAGGAAAATATATATCTCCAAACATATATCATGCAATCCAATAATGGAGAGCTCCCAAAGCAAACAATAACATTCAAGAGGATGAATTGAATTTTGAAGAAGATCCTTTCTGCCAGAGAAATTAAGTTATTTTGCTTTCGACCCACTCCTAGTTTGCAGGAATATAGCATGAAAAACAAATAAAAGTATAATANAGGCCGTGGTGGATACTCTTTTTACCAAAATGCTGGGTTGTGCAAATATCCATTATTTTCTAAAAATCTCCCAGCAGGAAAGGAAAATAAAGTTTTGTAAGAATCCATTGAGTTGTTATTTAAAAGAATTATATTGGTTCCAAAATTAAAAATATATCGTTTTCTCATAAAAATGTAGGTATTTGATTTGATTTGCAACACCATAATCTAGGAGACTACAATAAAATAACACATAGATAAATGTGATTCTGTTTATTAATAAATTAAGCCATGGGAGTTTGCTTTATTGTAAACCTTTTTTATTCCTGAATTATTTTTCAGGTAAATTATGTTAGTACAAATGAGAAACAAAAGAAAATAGAAATTAATATATCCATGTTTTCTTGCTATGTTTTATCATGATTTGAAAAAACCCTCAACTGTTAAAAATAAAATTTCAATTGACAACAATTTTTTAATTTTGCTACACAAAAGAGCATAGGTTATTTTGTAAAATATGTTAATATTAGATTTATTTTTCTGTACTCAGTAATTTATTTCAATCTAGTTCTTGGTCTTCTTAAACAACAGGCCTCAAACAGGATAATATTATAAATAATATATAGATATAAATGCATATAAATAATATGCAGACCTCTTACAATAATTTTCTCAAAAATAAATAACAGACTGGAGGGGAGAAATTTTGCTTTTATATCACAGATATGATTCATCCTTTAATGTATGGTTTTGCACAATCACTGAAAATGTTTGCAAATTTAAGACAGTATTTGTCCTGGTTTTGGACAATAGGAGGTGTTAATGGACGAGAGACATAGAGAAAAGGCAAAAATTTTATTGAATATGTGCGGTGGGTATAAATATGGACGGGTGTATGGATGTGGGTATGAAAGAGCTGATACGAATTTGGTANAAAAAAAAAAGAGAAGTGTTCTTAGCTCTGTGCTTCTTTACTCTGCCTCTACTCTGACATTCACTTCTTAAAAGACCAGTTGAGGTAAATGTTATATGTGCCTTTAGGTAGAATAGCTCATGCACGGACTCTTCAGATGTGAATACGCTGGGGAGATAGGAAAATATATATCTCCAAACATATATCATGCAATCCAATAATGGAGAGCTCCCAAAGCAAACAATAACATTCAAGAGGATGAATTGAATTTTGAAGAAGATCCTTTCTGCCAGAGAAATTAAGTTATTTTGCTTTCGACCCACTCCTAGTTTGCAGGAATATAGCATGAAAAACAAATAAAAGTATAATATGCTTTAACTTTCTTTTTTTTTTTTTTGGTTTAATTTCAGTTTCTAAAAGTTGAAGTTTTAAATGCCTTTTCTTCCAAAAATCTCTCTTCTTCTGTGTTTTATCTGTTGGTGGCTCAATAGTTTGAATGCCTGCAAATCACAGAGTGACAAATATTTGCACTAAGCCAATTTTGTCATAACAGAAATTTTATTAAATGAGTCCCTCCTATTTGTCTGCACGCATTTAGACCCATGTATATTAGCTTCATGAATAAAACAAGAAGATGGAAAATACCTTTTTGAACTCTAAACAACGGAATGAGAAGACACAACGACAAAAAAGCATGAGCTTCTGTACTGTGCTTTTATTCTTAGCACAAGTAAGAATTTCTAAGTGCCAATGATCCATAAGGATTGTTTCCGCCAGTCTAGGAAAGTGCGAAGGCTATCTTCCCAGGACAACACGAAACGACCAGTATGATCCAAGTGAAGTCATTTATTGAGAGCATCAGACATATTTTTATACTATTTCCAATTTGTTCACACACTTCTAATTCTATTACTATTGGCAGACACTTCTTACACTATTATTATTGGTTAATAAACTTATGAGCACACTTCTACACACTCTAATTGGTTACATCTCTTTACAACGATACAGGTTTGATTGGCTTCATCCCATGTGGGGTCGGTAGGCTTGTTTTCTTCTTTGCTTAAGTTTCTCTTGCTTGCACCAAGGCCAGTTATCTTCTCTTGCATGCCTTTCCCTTGAGAACATCAGGTCAAACTGACCTAACACATGTTATCACCTAATTTTCCCATGAGAAAGCCAGACTGTACAAGATGCTTTTCTCACAAGAAGACTAGGCCGTGGTGGATACTCTTTTTACCAAAATGCTGGGTTGTGCAAATATCCATTATTTTCTAAAAATCTCCCAGCAGGAAAGGAAAATAAAGTTTTGTAAGAATCCATTGAGTTGTTATTTAAAAGAATTATATTGGTTCCAAAATTAAAAATATATCGTTTTCTCATAAAAATGTAGGTATTTGATTTGATTTGCAACACCATAATCTAGGAGACTACAATAAAATAACACATAGATAAATGTGATTCTGTTTATTAATAAATTAAGCCATGGGAGTTTGCTTTATTGTAAACCTTTTTTATTCCTGAATTATTTTTCAGGTAAATTATGTTAGTACAAATGAGAAACAAAAGAAAATAGAAATTAATATATCCATGTTTTCTTGCTATGTTTTATCATGATTTGAAAAAACCCTCAACTGTTAAAAATAAAATTTCAATTGACAACAATTTTTTAATTTTGCTACACAAAAGAGCATAGGTTATTTTGTAAAATATGTTAATATTAGATTTATTTTTCTGTACTCAGTAATTTATTTCAATCTAGTTCTTGGTCTTCTTAAACAACAGGCCTCAAACAGGATAATATTATAAATAATATATAGATATAAATGCATATAAATAATATGCAGACCTCTTACAATAATTTTCTCAAAAATAAATAACAGACTGGAGGGGAGAAATTTTGCTTTTATATCACAGATATGATTCATCCTTTAATGTATGGTTTTGCACAATCACTGAAAATGTTTGCAAATTTAAGACAGTATTTGTCCTGGTTTTGGACAATAGGAGGTGTTAATGGACGAGAGACATAGAGAAAAGGCAAAAATTTTATTGAATATGTGCGGTGGGTATAAATATGGACGGGTGTATGGATGTGGGTATGAAAGAGCTGATACGAATTTGGTATAAAAGTGGTGAGCCAAAGGAAAACTCACAAAAATGATAAATGTCCCTTCCTCCCTTTAACCCCAGCAGTTGTGATGTGCTGAGTGCTGGAGCTGCAGTGACTTCTCTGGGCAGTAGGTGGTGCTCGGGAGCACAAGAGTTGCACTTGCACTTTCCAGCCAGCACATCAGTGTGGACGGGGCTCGAAGGGGGTGAGAACCACATGGGAACAAGATGGCGGCCTCGGAGAGTAAGAGAATGTCCCATGGAGAAAGGCAGTCCTACAGTACTCAATCCAAAGGGACAAGAGGGACGGAGGACATCCAAAACATGGGGAGGGGGGCCAGAGATGGAAACCCAGAACTCCAGTGCAGAGTCCACGGTGAGCCAGATTGGTGTCAGCATGTGTGCGGTCCTCATGGGGGGGCCTCAGTGGCTGCAAAATGGTGAGTGGATGAATTCAGAGGTTGGCAGGAACAGGCAGGAGCAGTGGGGTTGTGCTGGAGTCCCCAGTGAGCAGCACTGAGGGAAGCACTCTGTCCTTTGCCACACACACCAAGAGAGAGATGGTGGGCCTGTAGGTCCATTTTTAAAAGTCTCCCCTTACATTCCCAAGGTTCTGTGTGAGACTGGGCAGTCCCTGTTCATTTTCCCAGGTGACTCCAGAGCAGAACAGTCCATCAAGCATAGAGGAATGGGGGGTATGAAAGCATGCCCCGTCCCGTATCTCTCAGCCCAGCGGACTCCGAGCCGGAGAGGGGGCATGACTTTCTGCAATTCTTGGGGGTTCACTGCAGGGAGTGCTCCTGCATCCCTGCCCTGTCAGGTGCTGGCCTGAAGCCCCTCTGGCTCCCAAAACTGGTCAGAGACCCAAACTGGGAACAGCCCACCCCTGGCCTGGCCTGGCCCAGTCCCACCCCCTCAAGCACGGGAGCCGGGAAAGCAAAGGGGAAAAGAGCTAGTTTTCTCATTTGCCTCTGCAGTCCTCTACCCCATGACAGTATTATTTTGAAGAAATGATCTGAAAAACAGTAAAAGAAAATGTTGTCCTTGTAATCAATTTTCTGAAAAAAAATATCATGTTAATACCTAATATTAAAGGCATACAAGTATATTAAATATATTTCCCAAATAAATTCTTTTTTTTAAAAACGTGGTACAAATTTTTGTGTGTGTTTACTAGGAAAATTTATTTTAAATTATTACATTTTTGAATTTATATTTTAGTTAATTATGTAGGCTATATAAAATGCAAATTTTTTATTGCTTCAATAAGTAGAAAAGTAAGTATAACCAGTTTCCAGAACAACTCAGATTTTTACTATGTAAATAAATAATCAATTATTACACTGTCTATTGCACTTGTTGCACTTTTCTTCTTCAGTGTTGTGATGTAGACTAAGATGAACTTCTTGGAATCCATTTAAGATGGTTCAGTTTAGATCGTCAGTTTCAATCTTAGATGACAATTACATCAGTTCAATTTTTAATTTTTTTCTTTAACTTCTACTCATATTACTTTTTTAAAAAAAGACTTAAATTATTTGTACATACATCTTATTTTGTCTTTAAGGTATTAATTCAAGATTCCTTTCTTTTTTTGATTCAATGTAAGACAAAGACAACCTCATTATTTTGGGTTTTGTTAAATAAAGTTTTGATAATACATAAATATAAAAATGCCTTTTAGAATGTTTTTAGTAGCTACAAATCTTTTACAAATCTCTGGTGTTGTACGAACAGATGTTTGGTTAGTGCTTCCCACTATATCCCCTTTTCCATACATTAAAACTTTTTTTGGGCAATAATAATTTCAACTCTAATTTTTCATTCCAAAAATGTACCATAACTTATTTGGGAAAAAAAAAAAAAAAAGTAATAGTTCAGAAATTTCAGAAGATAATTTTTTTTTTTTTCCCCAAGAGGAAATACAAATACCTAAAGATATGTAGCATTTCCAGAGAGGTTAAGGTTTGTGATTAAACCTAATAAAAATTCTCAGTCAGAGTTCAGTTAGAGGTTTTCATGATATGGTTTTCTTATATTCTGTCTGCAAAAACCAACTCCAGTACAAGTCCATTTCGGCTAAGTTAGACTTCACCTGCAACTGTTTGTTACTCTTCTGGTCAATCTTCTGTGTCTTCCTCCTGAAAAAGAAGACAAAGTATCTTCCACAATGGTCATTGTGTTTTTGGGGTTTTTTTTAGCTTTCTAGGTTTTCATAAGAAAGAATTTTAAAATATGAGAATTGTTCTTGAAGTTGGTATGTCTTTTCATGAAATACAAAAAAAATTGTTTGAAGGCACTACAAGGAAATGTTAAATGTGTCCCACTCATCTACTTCTCAATCAGACAAAGAAACCATCCATGCTAAACCTTTTGTCTCTGATGGCTGGAGTAGGTGACACTCTTCTGAGTAGAACACAAAAACCTGGCCATTTTCTTGTGTTCTTCACCCTGTTTTTTCTCTGAGCATTTACAACTGCTGTAGTATCAATATTAGAGAGCAAATATTTGTCTTTTTGTTCAGGAACATGTTGGCCACAAGTTTGTTTGTTCCTTTTCTGATCATGATGATAGTTTCTAGCACCAAAAATTTCCACGGCGAAGGAAGTTCCAAAAGTTCACTACTACCTGCTGTATAACAGAAGAACTTCATTCTATGTGTTCTAAATTTATTTTGTTCTTCTTTCATCAGATATCCCCAGAGGTCTAGCACTGGAAAATTTGGTGAAGAATAGCTTTATACTCATCTTAACATCTGCTTTCATGATTCTGTAATCATGAAAATAATCCTGCCTACTCTCAGTCATCTGCTTTCAAAACTGATGAATCCTAGATATTTTAGTATTATTTTCTAAGTCAGAAACTCCATCTAATTCATCTTTTCAGGTGATTTTTTTTCTGCATCGCAAATATCCTGACTATAACCTGAAGAATTGCATGTGGTCCTCAGGATGCATGTGAAACATAAATTCTGTTTTTCGTATTACAAAAACAAAGACAGAACATTTTATCTGAGATGCAGTAAGTTTTACAATATTTAAGAGAAAAGAACTGTAAGGAGAACCTATCCATCATACAGTTTATTATATGATAAGTACAGTACAGAGTTTAGGTTTGGTATGTAAGGTTTTTTTAATGTTTCAGTTTTACACTTTTAGAAGATTACTATAATGTATACATGCCACAGGTAAAGTTCTAAATTGCATTCTGAATTGAACAGATGGTTGAAATTTAAATTAAAAAAAAAAAAAAAACAACCAAAACTGTAGGCAGTAAAAATATTTCAGTAGAAACAGTATTTTGTTTCAAACACAGTGCAATGTATTTATTTCCTAATTTAGAGCAAATAAATGTTGAATACTCACTTCAGGTGTGGTGTTTCTTAGTATTATGGACTGTGAGAGGCAAAAATATCCTCTTTGAAGTGAATTCTGAGGTTATTCCCTTAAAACTCTAAAGTAGTAGCTGGTTTTCTGTTAGGGAAGGAAACCTATAAACTGCAAGTTCTTTGAGGTTGAGAGAAGAAGAGAAATTTGCTCTCAGTTTTAAGGTGTTATATAAGAAATAATTGTTGGAAAAAGAAAGCAATATAATAGAGATGTACTCAATTTTTTGTCTTGGGTGGGAATTATCCCAGGTAGCTCCCTAGAAAATATTATTAAATGTGCTTCCTTCTGCAAATAAATGTTTCTTTTTTGTAAGTATTCAATAGTTTTATTGGTAGTGCATTGAACACTCTGAATAAGATTAATCTGCTATTGATTCATCTCTTCCCCTAGGGAAATTCATACCAATAAGTGGATTTATTTAAAATACTATTTGCTGATGAGGATTGAGAAGTATGAATAGAGAATAGAAGGGAAAAGAAGTAGAAGTAACAGCGGAATGAAAAAGTGACAAAAATTGACTGGAGAAGAAAGGTCAATAGTTTGAGAGAACAGCAAGGAGAAAATATTACTTAGTTTAGTTATTAGCATTTAGTTTAATTTTAGTAGTGTTGATCAGAAAGAATGATTTCTTTTATTTTATAAAAATTCCATACACTTGTATGTACATAAGAAACAGTAATTTCATTTGAGACTACTTGTGACATTAACAAATCATTTGAGCAGAGTTCTTGAGGTTTATCATTATGTCAACAGTCTCCTCAGGGAAATTATTTATACAGTGTGTGCAGTTTTGGGTACATAATTCTTTATATTTATCAAATTATATGGCACTCTATGGTTCACTTCATAACTTAAAGTCATATATTGAGTATAGCAGGCACATATACTCTTTTAAGAAAATATGTGCATTGTTTTTGCACAGTGTTTCATATTATCATCCATTAAATGTTCCTAATATGTTTGTAAGTCATTTTCATAAAATGAAAATTTATTAATATTATTGGATCTTGCAATTATTTTCTGTAATCAGTATTTATGATGAAATTGAATTAACTTTTATTTATATTATCATAATGACTTAGAAAATATATGTTGATATTTCTGAGCATAATTTAATGTCTTAGTTGGAAGCATAAATAGCCTTTATAGTCTTTGTGACATTTTAAAACTTCAAAGGAGCCATAAGAAAGTTCACTTTGCAGCTTTTTTTTTTTTTTCTTTCTTCTCCTCCCACCCACCCCCCAAATTTTTTTCCTTTCCTATAGGTAGGAGAAACCACAGTCTCAGCCCTGTCTGCAACAATATACTACTAGTTGAAAGTAGACTCTTGAGCATCTAAGACATACTCTTTTAGTAGGTTCAGACATGCCAGGTAAGATTTCTTAACCCTAAAACAAGTATATACATTAATTAATATGTAACTCAAGCTTCCTTATTTTCTATTGAAAGAGAAAATTTCTAGGTACAATATGTTTTACGGGGAAACAAATGTCTAAAATAGACCCTGTGACCTCAGCTACAGGTGTCACACTGTTCATTATGAAAATTGCATAACATGAAAACCTCTCATTTTCTGTCCAATAGAATGTAATAGACAGATGAATGCTAAATCTATTTTATATAATACTAACTTCTGTTTGAATAAATTAAATTAAAAATGGATGTAAAATAACTTAATTCATGAGACTGAGTGGACAATCTCTACTTCTGATTAAATATGTTTTTAACTGTCAGTGAACATTATAAAATCTAACAGGTTATTTTCACAATCTCAGAGATGTTACTCATTTTTCCTGGAATATTTCTTATCTTTCAAAAACACTTTTTGATATGTAAATTCAACAATATTTGAAAAAGCACGTGTACTCTTCTGGGATTAAAAAGTATGAATTTTGCACTGTCATTTGTGTTACTTTCACCAAATAATTTATTTTTTTTCTGTGTGAACCACTATAGCAACTCATCTTGAGCAAAAATATTTCACATCCAAGGATGTGAAAACAGCACAAACTAGCTTATCACACATATATTACACATATAAGACCACTGTTTAGTTCAGAGGACCTCTCGATGGATAATTAGGTGTTACTCTCCCACAGTGATAAGGCTGGGCTTGTCCCAATCTTCTTGCAGGGGTGTATCTGTCATCAGCTCTAAATTGCAACAACTTCATCTCACTTCTAAGTTTCCACCAGTTCTATTTAGTTCTTACTGTAAAATGCTGTTAGACATAGATCAGATGCTGAGATGAACTAATAATGCTGATATCATGGGTTTGCCCTTGGTATGGGCCATTAACTTGAGTTGGACTCGATGATTCTTGTGGGTCCCTTCCAACTCAGAATACTCTGTGATTCTGATAAGAGATATCATCTTTTGTATGAGTTCGTGGAGAACTAAAACCAAGGGTCATAATATGGAGTCACCTTGACCTATTATGTTACACCACTGTTTGTACAATTCATAGCTGCTAATGATGAGAGAAGGACTATGTCTCAACTGTTAGAACTTTTGGACCAGACTTTAAGAATATGTGCTTCTTGGGATGTGTATGACAGCACACATTCTTCACACAGACAGACTTGAGATACAATTCTCAATAGAACCATGCTGATTCATCACTGAAGAAGAAAACTGGTACAGACTCCTCTCTATTGCTGAAAAAGAGGAGCATTATTTGGGACAAGTAATCTTTAGGACTTTGTTCTGTCTCAAAGCAAAATGGAGAGTTTATTTCTGAATAATACTTAAAAATAAGCTAAACGTGGAAGCTGGGCACCAGAACTTGTGAACTGACAGGGAACAAAGTTATTTGACTATGTAGGATCCTAATGAGTTGCTTCCAAAAGCCCAGCTGTCTCTGTTATCATTCCAGAGCTTTCAATCTCTCTTAGCTTTCATAGAGTAATTTTCCACTACAACATTATCTATCCAACAAATATAGGTTTTCAGGACCAAACAAAGGCTGAACAAAAATGAAAACTGCCCAAGGATTTTTATTTTGGTTTTTTTTTTAGCTGTTGCTGACAGTGTTCATGTTTGTATACTACCCATATCTTCCCGCATTAATGAGTCCCCTCATCATTCTCTTTAAACGTCAATTAATAGAGCAAGGGGAATGGTTCTAATCCCTGAAGAGAAGTTAGAGGTTTGGAAGTAGAAGATATTAGTAGAATTCAACTTATATAACTCTTCTTATGGAAAGACTAGACAGATGGATGGACAAAACTTTTTTTTTTCCTTAATTAGAACTCCATACTGTCATTGTTTAATATGTACACTGGTGAGGCAATTCAATTACTTTTTCCAGTCTCAGCCCCTCAACATCAGGAAAGATATTGAAGAGCTGGAGCATGTCTACAGAAGGGAAATAGAGCTGGTGAAGGGTCTAGAGAGTAAGTCATATGAGGAGTGCCTAAGGGATCTGGTGTTACTCAGACTGGAGGAAAGAAGGCTCAGGGGAGACCTTATTAGTCTCTACAAGTACCTGAAAGGATTTGTAGCAAGGTGGGCATCAGCTTATTCTGCCAGGCAACTAGTGACAGGACAAGAGGACACAGGTTCAAGCTGTGCCAAGGAGGTTCAGGTTGGACATCAGGGAGCATTTCTTCATAGAAAGTGTTGTTAATCATTGCAACAAACTGTGCAGGGAGGTGGTGGAGTCACCATCCCTGGAGTTGTTAAAGAAATGACTGGACGTGGCAGTTAGTGCTACAGTCTAGTTGTCACAGTGGTGATCGGTCAAAGATTGGACTTGATGATTTTAGAGGTCTTTTCCAGCCTAAATGACCCTGTTATTCTGTGTATCTGAGTTCTTAATGACATAATTAGAACTACTTTTTTTTAACAATTATGCTATGACATAAAATTTAAGTAATCTACAGCTGTGCCCCATGCATGTACTACTTTTATCTCAGTAATGTTTAAACACTAATGAATCATAGAATCTTTTTCATTTGCAATACTACTAAATTATTTAAAAATTATATTAAGTGTAGCTGTCACTGTGTAATGTCTAAACATATTCTCACAGTTTCATCAAAAATGTAATAAAAAAAAACTCGAAGTCAGAATTTCTTCACTAATCATTACCATAAAAAGAAATTACAAAAGCAGGCATTAAAGCCAACACAAGCTTTTTTTGTGGAAGTTTGAGTCAAGGGTTTAAAAAAAGTTGTATTTCAAAATAAAAAAATTAGCATTATTCTCCACTGCCAACTATTACATTGGTATTTGCCGTTAGTGATAATTTCTATCTTCTAGACAATTTATCAAACACTTGCTGTGCAATATAAGGTCTGAAATTCTTTCACAATATACCGGGGAATTTTTTTTTATTCTGCTTTAAGAAACTGTTTCTTTTCTTTGGTATTTGCATAATATTACTGAGATAATGCCACATGTGTAAGATGAAATGTTGTAGTACCTACTGTCAGAATGAAAAAAGACATTTATTACCTAATTTAGGATGTAAAAGCCTGTTTTTGTGAATAAATATATATTCCCGTCTGTGCTAAGGAACAAGGTCATATCTACCACAGAAATTTTGTGAGAAAATAACTGGGAAGATAATTAACGTAATAAATTTCATCTGCAAATGTATGCATACATTAACATTTTAAAAATTACAGAGATAATAAAAATATAGTAAATATCATTCCCAAATGCAACAACAATCCCAGGTTTATTTTATAATTATATTTTAACTACTGGGAATGTAATAATATTTTTGTAAGAAAAAAGGTTTTCTAATTAATGTTTTAGATTTTTTTTTCATTTCAAATGTGAGATATCAACATTTCAACCTTTACTAAAATAGAATCAAGTTTTGAAGATCAGATTTTTTTAGTATATCAGAATTTTTGCTTTTTCTAAGGTTTTAAAGGAAGAATTAAATTACATTCTCAACATGAAATTCCCTCAAGAATAGAAATTTGTTACCTTTCATAAATTAGGTTATATGGCATCTCCAGTGACTGTACCAAATCTGAGGAGATGTTCAAATAAAATTACAGAGAAATAAAGAAATAGTTAATTTCTGTTATATGCAGGATGTGTAGGCATAATTTCATGGGAATAAAATAGAGAATATTCAGAATAGTCTTTGCCTACCTAGGTAGTTCATTACTGTTCTCAAATCATCTCATAAGGTTGAGATTTTAGATTGGAAGGCATGGATCTCAAAAAAAGACTGAGGAAATGTAGATAAATCAACCTGACCACTCATTTGCATACAATTATATACATTTGATTTCCAAATTAATGCTTTAAAACTGCTTTCTGTTTGGAGGTTTCTACCTACTTGACAAAATATGAGTGAAAGAAAACTTTAATTTGCCAAGAATTGTGATTGAATTGAAATGGCCTTTCCTCTATTTCATAAGGTTGCTGAATTTTTCATGTAGATGGCAGCATATGTTAAATATATGAAGCTGAATCAAACAAGAAACTGCTTTTATTTTTTACTCTGATTGTTTTAGTGAAATATAGGATTCTTCAAAAGTTTAATGGTGAAGGGAAGTTTAAGAGATTAATTGTTCTTCTTCCTGACCCATAATTACCTTCATTTTCAAGTGGCACACATGGTCTTGATCACACTAGGGTTATGCACTCCTTATTCAAAATACAATGTCCAATCCTATAAGAGATATTTTCTTAAGGAACAAAATAATAAGCTTTTGTCATCTTTAGACTCAGCTGTCATAATTATCTGAACTGAGAATTATAACAAAAATGCAAACAGATTTTTATTTTTTGGTCAACTGTACTGAGTGACATATGGCTCTTACTATGCTGTGCAACAGGTCCATTACCTCGGAGAGTGTCCACTGAAAATTTAGAGATGAAGGGCATGATACTTCAGATAATTGTATTTCACACTTCACATACAAGAGAATGGAGATTTGTTCTCCAAAGGCTAGTTCTGTATGTAGATCCATATGAAGATATCTGAATCAATAAAGGATCACTGATTATAGGGGTAATTAATTATTGGTGAAATTAATTGTTTATCAGTGATGGATGAGTGCACACACAGAAAGAGAACTGGGGATTTCACTTGCTGATTTTCTTTGTCTCTTTACACCATTTTTTGCCCCTTCTCTGTGTCCCCTTGTCGTGGTTTTACCACTAAAAAGTGTGGTACTGACAAGAGATGTTCAAGAGAAGCCACACACACCCAAAAAAAAACCACACAAGTAACACAGTTTATTTCACACACATAGAAAACCAACAATAAAGTGCAAAAACAGACAAATGAAGCTTCCCCAGACCCCGGGTTGGGATGGGAAGGCTCGGGGATAGTGCTGTTTTTTTCCTGTTGGGGACTCCGGAAGAGATGCCGGGATAATGAGAGAAGGACCCCGAATTCAGCTCTCCCGGGGGGAGGGTGGGGGGTGAGCCGCGGCCGACCTGAGGACCCTACACTAGCACTGAGCCTCCGCTCGGCTTTCTGAAGAAAAACACTCAGACAGTTAGAAACCGCGAGCCCCCCTCCCCCCTCCCTTCCCCAATCCCGGGAAGGAATTTCACTGCTGATGGAAAGATGTGGCCTTTAAACCGGGCTATGGCCGCGGAAATCGCTAATCCACCCGCACAGGAAATAGCACAAGAAAAACGTGACCCCTGAGAAACAGTCCACCTCCAGGAAATCATGAGAAAAACGCGACCCCGAAAGCAGTCCACCCCCTAGGAAAATCATGAGAAAACGCGACCCCGAAAGAGTTCACCCCCAGGGAATACCACACCGGGCTGCTGCTGCTAAATCGCTGATCCGTCCACACGCAGAGGTTAGTCTCGGCACAAAGACGAGTAGCGATGTTACCGCGGCCATGTCCAGAGCAGAAAGAGAAAGATGGCGTCCGCTCTCCCCTTTTTATAGTGGACCCCTCTTTGTGCATGCGCAGATGGCCCCCAGGGGGCCAGCTTTCCTCTGATTGGATGATCAGCACCCGGGCCCCACCCCCCGCTTGCTCACGGGAGCTCCAGGCCGTACCGGAAGCAATTCCAGCCCCACAGGCCGGAAGTGCATATCCAGTGATGACGACGCCTTCAGCACCACGGCCGTGTCCGCATTGGCGGCCACTGCGCCACTCGCACCAGGCCGGGCGAATGGTGGCTCCCTGCGCCGAGCCTGCTGCGCGCTCGCGGCCATGGTGCTGTGCGGCCGCGGCGCCGTGGTGCGGCTCCGGTGCGTGACCCCAGAGCCACAGCCCTGGCACCACGGGCGGGGAATGCAGCCGTGCTGGGGACCGTCCCCGTCCCCGTCCATCATGGCCCAGGGGATAGGGCAGCCCTGCCCCCCCGCTCTACGGGGGGGAAAAAAAGACCAGTTTTCACTTCACCCCACAACACCCCTTTTATAGAGCTCTTTGTAAAACAGTGCTTACTGTTGCCAAAGAGCTGATTAGAATTCACATGCACACTTCCTCATGCAGTTGGTGGCCACCTTATCATACATAACACCACCCGTGTCTCCTCACACCCTCTTTCAAAACACAGGCTTCAAGGGCAAAGATCTTTTTCTGTCCTCATCAGCTGGGCAGCTGGTGCAGTCAAGTTAACTTTTTCCCATAGTTCAATGTGGTAAATGTGGTTTCATTTTAGCACTTTATTACTTTGTTTCCAAAAAAATACTATGCTGAAAAAAAAAAACCAACACAACAAAACCTTGATATATACAAGGATCACTTGAAAGAAAGTTAGTCATTTTACTATATTGCTACAGGGTTAATATAATCCAATCTAGTTTTCCTTTTTTTTTTTTTTTCCTGAAATGTCACACTATTCAAAGAAACTATTGTTAAATCTTGTACATATGAGCTACTAGTAGTAACAGCTGAATGCAAATAAACTTGCAGGTCATATTTGTGACTTCTGTTTCATGGACATTTGGAGTAGAAAAGCTTAGGTTATAGACTTGTTAGGAAATACTGGGTTGATATTGTGAACCACAATGTCAAAAGTATGCCAACAACCTAAATCCAGTCAGCTGACTTTCAGAGGCAGAGATACATAGTACCCTCACAGGTAATAGGGTATCTGAGTGATGTTCGAACACAGTGAAGATTGGGTGGATTAGAGTCTGAAATGAAAAAAAGTGCCTTGAAGAGATAGATGTTGGGTGGAAGAAGCTAAACAACCAAAAGCATTAACCACTAAGCCAGGGCAATCAAACAGCAGTCTCTGGTCTAAGCTCCTTGCACTCGACAGAAAGCAATTTCTGTTGCAGTAACAAAGAATCTGTAGAGGCAACAACTCATGATTTTTTAATGCTGGGTTTAAGATATTTTTCTTTCATCTTAAGAAGAGTTTGTTTTCAAGACTTATAACTTTTCAATGTTAATAACAAGCCTAAAAGACAATAAGGAATGGAGGTGGGATTCAAATTTTCATGCAAAAAGATCCTGTCTGTACTTTGTGTATCTTTAATAACTCTCAAATTTTCATATACTTCATTTCACTACATGGGCAATATTTTGGGTTTTTTTTCCTGATTTCAAGTAATAAATTATATCTTACCTAACTGTCCCAGGCTGAGGATAAAATATAATTTTTTAAAAAAAATAAATATTAGATACAGGATGTACAAAGAACTAAGGATTTTATTACTAATACTAGGGGGAAAAAACCCAAAAGACCAAAACAGTCACCCCCCCCCACCCCATCAAGGAAAGAAAAACAAACCAACCACGTATACCAAAACCAAAACAAAGGAAACCCCTCTTTTTTTTTTCTCAAGTGTCCTGAGGTGCAACGATGTTGGTGGGAAACAGCAGGGGCACTGGTGGCTCTGGGGAGATGGTGAAAGCTGCAGCCACTCTGTTCTGGTCATTGGCAAGTGCTGTGAGGTATGTGGCTACTGTGAGAAGAGCAGGGGGATTCCAGTTTTACTGGAGAAGTAATCCAGATCAAGAGGACAGAGGGCCAGGGGCAGTGGTGGCAGCAGCAGCTGGATGAGATGGTGACAACAAAAAGGTTGAAAACAAAAGGACTGACACGGCAATCTGAGCAGCGAGTAGCATTTTTCTCTCACCAGTCAACCACCAAACAGGAAGCTGTGCGCCACAGCAGTCATTTATATGGGAAGCTGTAGGCTTCCCACAGTCCCTCACCCTCTCCCACCTCTGCATCAACCCTCAAAATGCGCCACAGGCGTGGCAGTGTGTTGTTTCAACCCACCATTGGCTATCAACCCAGCCACCCTGCCCTGGATCTCCGCCTCCTGGTTCTGCCTTGCTCCCACCTGCGAGAAATCTCCTGTATCAGCAATATGTTGCACGAGGGGTGGGTGCTCCCTCTGTGTTGCCGCTCAGCCCTGCTGGCCCCTATCACCAGGACCAGCCCCACTGCCTGACACTGCTAGGAGCGCACCCCTGCGGGCCTGCGCTGGGCCACAGCATCCCTGTGCTGGTCCTGTGCCATGCTGCCTGCTACAGCCATTGGTGACCAGCCCGGCTTGGCCACAGACCCCCCACAGGGTGCCATGGGCAGGCACGCAACTGCAGAGGAATGGGCGGGGAGGGGCAGCGGCCCAGCCCTGGCATGCCGTACCTGCACCAAGCAATCACAAAAGCATTCCTCCCCAGCCCCAGTGCAGCAGCCGCAGCCAGAGGCCAACCTGAGCCAACACCCAAGCTCACGGGGTGGGGGTGGGCACCCCCGTCCCCCCTCTCCACTGTGCCAAGGGCCACAAAAGCACCCCCCTCTCCCCCCACTCCCTGGCCCTCCAGGGAGAAAGGAAAAAATGAGACCCAAAAAGGGATAAAAAGAAGGGATGGGGGAAAGGGGAGAGTGTAGTCCAATTTGAGAAAAAAGAAAGTTTTAAAAACATATACTAAACCACCACACTATATAACCTATCACACCTTATCACCTGAGCTAACATTATTATTATTATTGTGGTTACAAACTGGGACTGCATAACCTCAATGAATGTCTGTGTGCTGTTATGTTCATTACACTTCCTATTTTATCATCTTCTTCTTTCTTCCCAAATAAATTTTAAAGTTTTAGACTAAAAAAACCCACTGTTATCACCTCCTTTTATATTTTTGCCCAAATATCCTAATGACTTGGAAAGTCTGTGATATAGCAACTACTTTATTACTGTCTTGCTTCTCTGTAACAAATAAAGCAATAGCCACCATTAAATGGTCAGAGTTTTCTTTGACCTTTCTTTGATTCCCTGGGCATTAAAATTATTTGTCCAATCAGTTGTGTTTTTATAAAATGCCAATGCTTGCAGTTGAATTAAGCATCTCTTAGATATCCGAAGGTCTTTCTCGGCAGGAGTGGCCTCATTGTGTGCAGCACTGCGCAATGATAGCACAGACTGTCACTATCATTGAAAGCAACTGATAATAGAAATAACAAAGAATGTACATCAACAATGTTCCTTAAAGAAACTGATTTTCTACTGCAGTCCAATAAACAATGAAGGTATGAATCTGTGCATAACACTCCCTAGACCACATTGGAATAAGCTGAATTAAAGTATAAGCACTGGTATTGCTCTACTCTCTTGATTACCTCATTAGATGAGAAATGATCTAACACATGTACTCTAAGTTCTGTATATTTTCAATAAAATATTATCAGTTGCAACAGTTAACAAAAAATGCACGAATAAATCCTACAATTATGCCTGTGAATGTATCATTTGACTGCTACAAATTAAAAAGAATTAGCAATTAGGAGAAGAATGAGACCTTATGAAGATCAGTTGAAGACAAAACTTTAAGAAACCACTGACTTTAATGGTGTTCATGTAAGGTACTATGAATGTACATAAGCTATATAGAATAAGACAGTCTGTGTTTGAGTAGAATTAGGACATTTCTGAAGATCCTCCACTTAAATCCCTTGTGATATGGGAGTACATGATGGGATTTGTCACTGCACTGATTTTTCAGGTGTACTCTGAGTATTATTTCTGTTTTTATTGTGTTCTACATACATAGTTTTATGTTTTATTGTGTTTCGGGGCATTTTTAAAGAGGCATTTTATCTGTGAAATAAGAGCTTCATAATAGGCAAGCTTGTTTAAACAACAGGAGGCCAACTTTGCAGTTTGTTTCAGGTTTATCTTTTCTTCTGTCTTGTTTCAGCAGTCCATGTCTGAATTGCCTTAGTTCAATGATACATAGAATGTTGTTCTCAGAGCAAGGAAGGCTAGAGTTAGGAGATAAGAAAAGAAAACTTAAAAATTCTTTCTGCCAAGCCATTGCACACAGCCTTTGATATATAACGATCATCATGTCTTGTTACTTTGAGAAACACCTCAGTCGTTTTGCATCTTGAATATATGCAAGCATGAAAATGAGTATTTTTCCTTCCTACAGCCCATTGTCATTCACTGGTATGCAGTAGGAATCTTTTCAGCCACCAATCACTAAAACTCTATTTGCACAGTCAGAGTAACTTCAGGACACATTATCTGAACCAGTGTTATTTGATCAGCAGACTTCTACACTCAAGCGACTCTTGGTAGGCTTGCTTTATACTCAATGGAGAGACTGGAATATAAGGCTAAGGTGAATTATGCACTAAAACTACACATCTATCAAAGGACAAACTAATCTTCATTCACAAACTGCCTATTTCTTTCCACTGAGTTGTAAAGGGAGCCTAGAGGGGCTGAATCCTATGTAGGTCTAAAAACTCTAGGACTGAAAGAAGTGTTTGACCAAATGTTAGAGTTTTACTTTACGATGGAGTAATACCTCCTTAGCAATTAGTGATAACTTGGATACAGTTCAGTTTTTCAGTAACAACTACTTAGGATTATTTCACATGCCGGATATCACAGAATTACAGAATAATTGAGGTAGGATGGGATCTATGGAAATGTTGTCCAAAAGCTCTGCTCTGGTCAGGCAGAGCTGGTTGTCCAGAGCCACATCCAAGCAAATTTTGAATATTTCCAATGAGAGAGATTCCACAACTTCCCTGAACAACCGGTACCAATCCTGTCAACCTCACAGTAAAAAATACTTCCTGATGTTCAGTTCGTGTTTCAATTTGAATCCCGTGCTTTTTGCCCTGTCACTGGGCACTACTCAAAAAGCTCTGGGAAACAAAAAGTCAATTCACTCCTACAAAAGTGCAGCCCTATCTATAATAGTTTTCTTTTCACTTGATATGCTAAGGCCAGTGACTTGACACAATTTAGACAAAATCATAGACAGTGTGTGTATTTCCATACATTAACAGAACATGTAGCAGTACATGTTTAAGGTTAACAACAACAACAAAACCCAAACAAACAAACAAAAGAAGAGCAAGAGAAATCATATTATGTGTAAAGAAACAGCAAGAATAAAATGATTCTTCATTCATGACTCAAAGGAGTGAAAAATAGGAAGAAAATCTAGCCAAGATAAGTCTAGACAGACAAGAAACATCACTAACACTATGACTTCTGGGGTGGTAGGTCACATACTGATCACACTGATTGGAGAGTTCTGTAGACACTGGAGAATAGGCACAATATGATATGAACACCAAAAAACAAGCTGTGGGTAATATTTTTTCCTTGTTTCCTATAATAACTTTTATTTGCTTTTTACTAAGAGCCTGATGTGGTTAAATCAGTTCTACTTGTAACAAGAGGTATCTGAATTTGGAAATTTTCTAGAAACACAGACGAAGTTTTTTGCTTTACTCTGCTAAAGCAGTTTCCATACTCGGAAATGCTGCTTGAAAGAGATGAGTGGACATATTAACTGAACATGAAAGACATGTCAAGATTAAGATTCACAGTCAGAAACCACTAGATTAGATAAAATCCAGAGGAAGACCAAGTCCTTTAAAAATATGATGAAATATGGACACAGTCTGCAGAACATTGTGTTTAATTTTGTGTGTAAATGGTTGCAAAGAACTTTAATATTGCTGAAAGAGGGAATTTATGCCATATATGAATAAACACTTACACAACTGACACCTAAGAGAAGTTAATAAATAAAAAAGTTTAACAACCAATATGTAGAAATGACTACAAAAATACTAAATTGTCTTCTTACCCTTCCTACCATAAGGGATACCCAGTTACTTGCCACTTTGGAAGTAATTAAATAGATTATTGTGGATCATGTCTAAGATAATCAATGTCTTTAGTATAAGATACTACCCTATGGGGACATGAAATCACAAAACAAACTTCTCTCTTCAGTCTTGATTCTACCAATAGGGAGAATGTGATTGCTGAGTCACTACTCGGCAAAAGAATGCAGTGTGCGTCTACAGCAGTTATGATCCAAAAAGTATTCACCATAGTGCCTTAGGCAAGAAGCTGATGGCATGCCAGAAGGAGGACCTGCAGGGAACCATGGTCTTGTTAATACCCTTCTTCAGGTGAGCAATGTTTAACTGTTGACTGACCATCATCATCTCCAGACAATCTGGTGCTGAGACTGTGCCCTACAATTTATCTTTCATGTTTTGTCTGATCTCATCTATAACACATCATCATATTGATTCTGTTAAAAGGATGATGGCAAATAGCAATCACCATGAAACATTGCACATAGTTTTGCAAAATTACATGTTACTCAAACTTCATAGGAAACAATGGGAGCTGCAAGAAACTACACAGACAAGTAAATCACTGATGGTGAAAATGCAGTGAAGCTGATTTTTTTGTTCCTCATTGATTCACTTGTGTTTGTCATTGAAATATTGGCAAAACAACTTAACGTGGATTTCTTTTTAATTATTTTTTCCTTCTAACTTTTCCTTCTACTACGCTACTGACAAAAAAAAAAAGAGCAAAAAAGAATTGTGAGTCTCGGCAAAGCAAGAATCATTAGAGTAGGGTAGCAGTTATCACTAAAACAAATCTTTTGCTGAAGGGCTAAAACTACATAATACAAAAAAGGATTTAAACTTCTCTGTGTCTTACCAGATACAGTGCATCACCCTCGTCTGTTGCACCCTGTTTTTCAGCTCTGTTCGGTAATACAGTGGTTTAGCTATTTTTCCTTTTTTTTTTTTTTTTTTTTTTTTCTTTTTTTTTTCAAAAAAAGNGCTTTTTTTCCTTTTTTTTTTTTTTTTTTTTTTTCCATTTTTTGATCAGAAAAGTAGACATTGTGATATCCCATGGGTTGCTGCCCTGCACTAGAGACTTTCTGAGGCTATGTTTGTTTATTTCATTTCAAATGTTAAGTATGGCCCTAAAGAATTTATGTCACATATGCCAACCTCTCCTTTCCCAACTCCAAAGATTGCTCTTACACCAAAGCACTGCATTTCCTATCTAGTCTTTTTATACAGTCCAATAATAGATGATTTAATGTTTCTTTCAGTGAAGAAAATTAATGTCTATAGAGATTTATAATTTTTCTCCTCTTCTGGAGCACAGATGATGAAAAAACTCTATCTTTAAGATCTATAATAGATTTAAATACTTCTAATCTGTAGGGAAAACTAATTCATTTCTCCTCTGTAAAAGAGCTGAACCACAGGAATAACTAACATGGCAGAAAACATATGCAAAAACAGAAAAAAAAAAAAGAAAAAACTTCCTGGAAGAACAAGACAGTGAGTCTCAGATGTACAAATGATTTGACAAGAGAGGAATCATGGAATAATTTGCGTTTTTAAGGGATCATAAAGATTATCTAGTTCCAACCACCCTGCCATTGCCAGGGACTCCTTCAACTAGACAAGGTTGCTCAGGGTCCCATCCAACTGGGCCATGAACACTTGCAGCGATAGGGCATCCACAACTTCTCTGGGCAACAAAATGAATCAAAATTTAGAAACTTTCCTTTCATTTCACAGTCACCTGATATTTACAGAACAAAATATTTTGTACTCTTATGTCTACTCTGCTTCTCTTATTTTTATGCTTTTTAAGTATTATCTAATTTAATACAGTAGTATTACACTGCATTGTTAACATAAAATTAGAACAGTCTGAAATGCACAGAACATTTTGTGAAAAAATTCTTAGAGCTTCTGACTTCTGCAGCAGATTTATCTGGTCAAAAGCCAATTGGAATGTTCAAAAAATTAATTTGTAATGAGTTCAGAATTTAAAAGTAGTTTCTGGGATGATTGGGTTCTAGTTTTTACATCCAGACCTGTTGCATTTGACTATCTGATGCCAATTAAATTTGGTATAACATAACATAACAATGACATGTACTTTTTCATTATTTTGGTTTTGGTAATCCCTAGTTTGGAAAAGAAATTAAACAAGTAATGGTTACGGAAAATATAAAAAACCATGGAGGATGGTATTTAGCAGTACATAAATTTTATGTATACTTTAAACTTGTATACCTCTGCCAACTACAAATACTCATTCTTCCCAATCTCTCAGATTTCTGAAAGTCTTCAATACACTATGAGCTGCAGATTTCACAGTTTCACACATACAGTAGTTACTGTAACATTCACTCCATTAGTGTCTGCCAGATTAATTTTGGAGTTGAAGTCTCCTATCTAAATTGACATTAACTATCCAATTGCAGCACCCTTTACATTTCTGATGTGTCATACTGCATTACATTTTATATGTCACCACCCATCATGTTATATTGTGTCATGCAGAAAAGCCAATGTGAATTAACATTACACAATATGATATGATCTAAAAGATTTAAAACTATACAATGCACTGAAGCAGAAAGGTGACACATTGCAATCAAGGTGTAAATACCTACCTCCTCTAGAGCATCAGTTATCTGCTAAAAACACATACTAGATGACCTCTGAAAGTTCCTTACAATTCAAACTGTTCTATGATTCAATGACATGTCAGATAACTTTTAGAATTTGAGAGAATTTGATCTGAACACTTTTACTGTAATACATAAAATACTAAACTCCAGAAATACTGCATATTCAACTTAGACATATAAAATCAAGGACATTATAATTATAATTTAATAGGTATGGTTTCCATTAACATAATCTGTTGTACTAGCAATATGGATGCTACAAAAAATTATTTATACCTCACAACATTGGAAAAAGAGAATAAGTATCACTTTCTTAGTTCAATTTATAAGAAAACATCTAAAGACTGAAGTGGCAGTAAGTAATGTTATTAACAAAAAGTATATAAAAATACTAAAACAGGTCCAAGAATTTTGTTTCTCAGTGACAGGGAATATACAATTCCTATTACTTTGTGTCTTAACATCAGAGTTTGATTTTACATATTTCATCTTGCCATATGAGTCTAGAATTCATCAAATACAAATGTAGGTGATGAATGGAGGTGTCTCAGTCAGGAGTAGTTGAAGAGTCCAGTCTTGAACAATTAGAAAGGAAAGTGTTAGGGAGCTGCAAAATTTGGAAGTACAAGGTTGATGCACCGCGATGCTCATTTGTATGTACAAATACATGGCCAACCACACAGATTAGCTCAGACAGACACACTCAGCACTCGTACAAACACAAATACACCAGTGGCTACATCCTGCTCCCACCTCTAGCTGCGCAGGATGTAGCTGCATTACTGGGAAATATAAATACACACACACAACCACATCTACATCACCTGCAAGTGTGGCTCTCTCCAGGAGCTAGGCTCAGATCTTCAGTCTGCCCAATAGTTGCCCTTGTATCTTTGTCTTCCCACTTTCTGACAACTGGACATAGGAGCCCCCAAGGCTGCAGTTCCACCCCCAAGGCTGCAGTTCCACCCCCTCCCTTCCCTGCTCCATCCTCCCCCCCACTTCCTTCCCTTCCACCTCATCTTTCTCACTCTTTCTCCTCACGCTCTCCCTTGAGAACCTCACGATGTTCAAGAAGGACAAGTGTAAGGTCCTCTTCTGTGTGGGGAGATGTGGCTTTGGTAGGTTGATCACTTACTGGGCTGGACTACTCCAGTGAGGGGTTTCATAGCAGTTAGATGAGGGTACTATTCAGGTTACCCCACCTATTGTTCCTCTGTACTCCCTTTTGTGTGTGAAGACACACTTTTATCATGTAACCTAACTAAAGGCATATTCACATTACAGTGGTAACTAAGCTAAGTGCTTAAAATAAAACATGATGAAATAAGAACTTTGAATTTTTTTGTAGATTGTGTATAGATCACATGGAACTTTGTATTCTCTCATAATGTTACTCTTCCAGAATGTGTTTTCTGGTCAGAATCAGCTCCTTCTTGTAGTTCAATTGATATTATTTTGGGATTTTTGGTAGACTCACTGAAATCCAGAGCAGATATAATCTAGAGAACTTTGTTTAGCCACTGTAATCTTTTCCTCAAAGACTCACTTAAGGTAATTCTTCAGAAAATAGTAGTTAGTTTTTAACTGAGGTGGTTGGTTCCTTCCTCAAAATTCACCCTCTTTTAATACATTTAAATTTATTGGATGGTGATGCAGCTATTACATCATTGTCAGTTATTCCCTAAAATTACTCATTTAAATCTTTATCATAATAATTTAAGAATTTGATGAATGAGATTGATAACAAGTTTAAAGCAATTTAAACCTTTCAGCACTTTTGTATGTTATGTCTTTCTGAATTTTTGTGGTACCTCAGTCACAAACCTGGCTATATTCTATTACTGTATAATGATTGCAGCTTGATATGATTTGATTGCATGCAGTAAAATTCGTTATATAAAGGTATCCTTGAAGAGATATATCACAACTCTTGTCTGTGCCACATTTCCATGGAACAGATTTAGAATGCAGTTTCTTTTTTATTTAATTTAATTTATTTAGTTTACTTAGTTACTTTTCTTATAGTTATTTATATTGTACACAAACACATATATATATGTACACATAAATGAAATTAAAAAAATCATTTAGTTTCATTTATTTAGTTTATTTAGTTAAGTTTCATTAGCATACCCAGGCTATGTAAGGGAATTGGAGGCAGAGAAGGAAAAATGTCAACATCTCCCCAGAAATTGCTCTTTTAGCCTAGAGACTGAGACGAGATGAGAGAAATATAAAGACTGAGATGGCTTGATGGAGCAAATATTTCTTCAAGCTGAACTTTCCTTACTGTCACTGCTGCTAGGCCAAGTCAAGAAATCAGATGAAGAATGATGAATATTAGGCATAAACTTAAATATTGCTACCAAAGGACTGGAAATACAAGATGTAAACAGCTTTTAAAAGGTAATATTGATTATACACCAAATGTAAGGCATCTTGGCTTCTGACTTGGGGTGTTCGAGAAGGTACACTGAACTCAGGCTTAAAGACTTCTCTCATACATGAAAAGAGCTAGAGATATGAAACAAATCATCTATCTTCTTCAACATTACTTTCTTTCTGTTCATAGTTAGTTTTCAGCCACAGTAAGATACAGCAGTCTCTTATTCTATCATTCCTTTGCATATATTGTTTGAGAAAATATGTTCTTGTTTTGTGACAGCCTTGCAATCCATCTTGGAGGCAAGATGGAAAGGCCCAGAAAATATGATCTGTCCAAAAGAAATTCAGTATATCTCTATATGAGATACTGTATAAATAGCATAACAGAGCAAGGAATTAGACTCACAGCAGTACACATATAGAAAATTCTGTAGACTAGAGATAATAAAACTTATGTATATACATTTAAATATTACTTTGAATATTGAATTTATTAAAAGGAAGTGTGTAGTGGTTTAACTCCAGCCAACAATTCAGTAACACACAACCACTTGCTCACTTCCCTGCCAGCAGGACAGGGGAGAGAATTAGAAGAATAAAAGTGAGAAAACTTGTGGGTTGAGATAAAGACAGTTTAATAGGTAAAGCAAAAGTCACACATGCAAGCAAAGGAAAATAAGGTATTCATTCACCACCTCCCATCGGCAAGCATTTTCGTCCATATACAGGAAAGCAGGGCTCCAGCACAGCAGGGCTCAACCATGCCTAAGGGTGACTTGGGAAGACAAACAACATAACTCCAAATGTCCCCACTTCCTTTTTCCTCTTTATAAACTGAGCACATTGTCATATGGTGTGGAATATCCCTCCCTGCTGACAGCTGGAATTGGCTGCCCTGATTACATCTTCTCCCAGCTCCTTGTGCAACTCCAGTCTCCTTGCCAGTGCAGTAGTATGAAAAGCAGAAACAAGGAAACACTGCTCAGCAAAAATTAAAAACAAAAATAAATTATATTATCACAGTGTTTTCACTACAATCCAAAACATAGCCCCATAACTAGCCACTGTGAAGAAAATTGCCATAGCCAAAACCGGCACACAGTGGCACATAAGGTAGAAGAAAGCTAAGTATTTTTGCAAAGGATACATTATACTCCTGTCGTGGGTTGGAGAATGGAAATCGTTTCTCCCCTTCCCGGCTCAGTCCCGTTTGGAGCCCTGCGGGCGGCATCCGATGAGCTCTCGCTGGCCTGTGGGGTGTTCGGAGGAAGCCCCGGCCCCGAGCAGGGAGGGCCGCGATGGCGGCGGTGGATGTCAGGTGCGCCTGCGGGCGGACGCTTCCCCGGGGGCGGCAGCCAAGGGAGGCACCTCTCCGGGGGGGGGCATGCAGGTCATTTCCCTCGCCCCGGGGCCAGGTGCCTGGCGCTCCATGCCTTCTTGGCGCCAGGGGCCGCCCTCTTCCAGTGTCGGAACCCCAGGGTGGGAGCCGAGGGGGGCCGCAGAGCCAGGGCGGGGGTTTGGAGACCCGAGCCAGGCACGGTGGCTTGTGCCTGTGGTCCGAACGACGGGGAGGCTGAGCCCGGTGGATCGCGTGAGCCTGGGGCTTCTGGGCTGCCCGGCACTTTGCCGAGCGGGTGTCGCGAGGCGTCCAGTGTGGTGACGCAACCGACCCCGGAAAAGCCAGTGGAAGCGGCAGAGGCCACGAGTCAGAGTGGCGACCGCGTGGACCAACCGCGTGGCCGGTGCGGGGCCGGCGGCGGGGCTGCACCGGCAGCCTGCACTGGTGCTGAGGCTGCACCGGCGGTGTGTGGCGGCAGCGCCAGCAGCAACAACAGCCCAGCAGCGGCACTGGCCCGACGGCGTCAGCCATGTGGCGCTGGCGGCAGCCACCATTAGCGGAAGTGCCGTCCCGGCGTGCGTGACATTTCCGGATGGCCGCGGTGCTTCCCGTGGGCCACTGCGTGCGTGGGGCGGGCCCCCAGGGCGGCTGACCAATGAGAAAAGGGCCAGTCCTGGGGACCCATCTGCACAGGCGCAGGATTGGGACCTCCCTATAAAAGCGGAGGATGGCCGGCCATCTTCCTCTTTTTCGGCTTCGGAGCTCAGAGGAGCAACACCACTCTTTTCCGCTGCGTTGGAGCTGGCGACCACGTGGATGACNTGTGTTTTCTTCATTTTGGGGTGTGTCTGTGGCTTCTCTCGGAATCTCTTGTCCAAAACCGCTAAATTTGTGGTAAAACTACGACAACTCTAAACAATGAAAAAGAAATTAAAATGTCAGCTATGTAGCTACCTTGCAATTTGAGATAAACAGCTGCTCAAAAAATGACCAATGGCACTATCAGTAGTATAGTAACATTGGTATTTAGAAAGCTGTTGGTAACACACCAGTATTTTGGCTCCAGGACAGACCAGCTACTAGCCAGAACCGAGTCAATCAGAAATGATAGTAATACCTCTATGATAACACACTTAAGAAAGGGGAAAAAAGTTATTGCACAGAAATAATTGTGGCTGGAGAAGACAAGAATGAGAAAGTATGGGAGGAGCAACAATACAGACACCAAGGTCAGTACAGGGAAGGAGTTAGAGCCTGGGAAGGAAGGAGGGGTGGGAAGAAACTGTTTTCAAGATTTATTTGACTTCTCATTATTCTGCTCTGATCTTGATGAGTAATAAATTCAGTCATTAACTCCAGGTTGAGTCTGTTTTGCCCACAATGGTATTTGGTGAAGGGTCTCTTCCTGTCCTTATTTCAACCCATGAACTTTTCAATATATTTTCTTTTTCCTGTCCACTTTTGAAGGGCAATAATAGAGCAGCTTTGGTGGATGTCTGCCATCCAGCCATGATCAACCCACTACCACGTTAAATTACAGAAATCACCCTGCAAATCAACAGGACCATAACTGCTTAATTCTATAATTTCCAACTTTTTTTTTTTTTAATGTGGGCCTTAAACTGCATCTGTTTAATATTATTTAACTTTTAATTAGCCACAAGTTTATTAGCTAAAAGTATAATTTTAGTGAATAGTGTCTATCAAATATTGACCTGTCCATACACTATTATCAAGTAAGATGTAAGATCAGACACATTATTGTTATCAGCAGATTTTTATATTAACTTCTGGAACAAGGGGTAAAAAAAATAAAAATTATTACAAACATTTGTCAGTCAATGAAGGGATCTTCTGGGACAAAAATGTAAATGATTATAAATTTAGAACCAACATAATTATTCTAGTGCATGTTTTGGTACTGTAACTTTGAGAAATGGATGGATGCTTGCTTCAGTATGCTTTTTGTAAAATATTTGTTATTCTAAATAGACATATATAAGAAGACTGGTGATACATGGTTCTCAGAAATGTTACTGGACTAAGCCTGAAAACTCTGTATTTAGATTTACAAAATTAAACCACCAGCTTGATGTTATTTATTTTAACTTGTTTTTTTCTGAGTTAACTATATTACATTTTTCCAAAAATGTGTGTCTAGGCAGCAAAACAGAAAGCAGATACTTCCAGTTTTTTAGCTACTGTATTCTAGGTCAGATGAAATTTTCACAAAGGAAAGTAATTATGCTTTCTCTGACACCTTTGAGCATGCACTGATGCAACAAGCTTCTGGATTTCTGTGTGAGAGGAAATGAGCTAAAGAGAGAAAGGCAGACAATAGGGTCTTCACAAAGAGTAGCAGGGTAAGCAGATTAGGAACAAAGACTATCTAGCCAACACTCTAAAGAAATAATAATTAAAAAAGGACTTTTTTTTTCCTAGAGACATAGAGTAAGGTGTCTGTTCTCTTGCAGTTTTGCAAGCTGCTACATTGGAATATTTAAGGTAACCTTAGAGAAAGAAATCACCTACCAAGGTAGAGGAGCTTTGCTTACAGAAAATCTGTATAATTCTGTACCTTTTTTTGTGTTTTTTTTTTTAATAATTTATTTTATTTTGAAGCATTTTTCTAGCTTAGAACATTTAAGAAAGCACTTTTTTAAAGACAGAGAGTAACAGGTTTGTTCTGCTTTAGAGAACTGGAAGACTGAGGGATGACCTCATTACTGTCATTACATCCTGATGATGAGGAATGGAGGGAAGGTGTTGGTCTCTTCTCTTTGTTGTCCAGTGATAGTGTGGAAGTTAGACTCGATGATCCATATGGGTCTCTTCCAACTCAACTTCCTTTCAACTTCCAACTCTGTCATTCTGTGATTATGTGATCTTTCAACATGAAAAGAAACAGTTTAAATATTCTTCTTAGCCTTCTTAGCTTGGAATTTATTTTTTTATTTGCTCCCTAAAGTATCTAGAACAAATGTAAAATATCTTTCTACAGAGCTGTAAATGCCTAAAATGCAGGACTATAGACCCAGTTTCTTTCTGAAAAAGACTCCTGAAACAAGGTCTAGTAGGTCACTCCTCCAAAAAGGATTCCATGTCAGGATATAATGACAAACCTAAGGAAATAAAAAACTGCTGGCTAAGACAGTACCAGTTTTCCTTCCTTAATCAGACACTAAGAAGCTTAATTCAACTTCCCTAAGTGTGATTTGCACTAAGAAATTGGTAAAATTTTTTCAGCTTTGTTCTCTGTTACGTTTTTCTTGGTCAGCTGAGCCAGCAACTCAGCACTACAGAGACACTCACTTACTCCCCATGTCACAGAGGAACGGGGGAGAGAATTTGAAGGGTAAAAGTGAGAAAACTCAAGGGTTGAGGTAAAGGGGGTTTAATAAGTAGAGCAAAAGCTGTATACACAAGCAAAGCAAAATAAGGAAAACACTACTTTCCCCCTACAGGCAGGTGTTCAGACATCTCCAGGAAAGCAGCACTTCATCCCATATAATGGTTACTTGGGAAAATGAATGTCATCACTCCAAACAAACTCCCACCTCTTTTTTCTGTCCACTTTATATACTGAGAGTATATCACATGGTATGGAATATCCTTTTGGTCAGTTGATGGTCAGCTATCCCAGCTATGTCTCCTCCCAGTTTCTTGTGCACTCACAGCTGTCTTGATGGTGATGTGGGGTGAAAGGCAGAAAAGGCTTTGACTCTGTGCAAGCACTGTTCATCAGTAATGAAAACATCCATGTGTAATCAACATTGTTTCCAGAAGAAATCCAAAACAGACCTATATCAGCTATTGTGAAGAAATGAAGTCTATATCCCAATCAAAATCAGCACTTCTTTTTTCTACTTTTCCCCACTCTGCTAAGCAAAATTTTGAAACAAATTCATTTTATTTCTGATGAAAAAACGCTTCACATGGTGTCAAGTTTACTCTACACTCTCTTCCAGGTTGTTTTTCAGATTTGGTGCTATTAAAGGAAAAACAATCGTGGTGCTTTTTTTAAATTACATTTTTTTTCTATTGAAACTGTTTGACAAAAAAATTCTTATCACTTCTCATTCTTATGCCGTTGATTTAATAGAAATATTGTGCCTCCATTCACTTAGAAAGGAAGGAAATGGTACTGGAAAGTAAATTTTTTAAGATAAGTCTGTCCTGAGAAGTGAATAACAAAACCAGCAAAGACGTCACACATCAGAAAAACTAAAAGGCACATGAGAGAATATAGGATCCTTGCAAGGACATTTTCTTTTCTCTGTATCTTGTCTTCATGATGTCAGAAGGAACATTTTTGAAATATTGCACGTCATGCATCATTTAAGTAAAACTTTGCTTAAATAGACACAGGGGTTTGATAGTCAATTTTTTCTCTAAATTATTCATGTGGGAAATTTTTTAATGTGTATCACTAATGTGAGCTGTAAGCATGTAATTGATGAAATCCTGCTTAAAGACCCTCAGGAAGGTGATTTTAAATGGCAATTTGTTAAAATAATGTCTATTAGCTCTGATTCTCTCATGCTCCTACCAGTTAACACAGCATGTTCATTTATCATTAAACTCAAATGAACTCACTCAAACTATGACCTAACCTTATCAAAGTTGCTTCAAATTACCACCCGTTAAACTGACTGTGTGCTGCAGTAGAAACATTTTATTAAGTAAGGCTCATTGTGGTTGCATTTTAAGTGTGAAACGAAGCTAGAGGTGACATTTACAATTTCAAAATATATTTCAAAGACACATTTCAAGGCTTATATATTTTGTGTGAAATTTAATAAATTATGTATTTTATTGACAATAATCTTTTATGCACATGGAAAAAAAGAACAAGGTTTCTTTCTCTGCAGTAATAAGCAGAGAGTTTGAAACAGACACTCATATAGTGCTATGTAAACAAATATTTCACTATACATTACTAAAATCTGTGTACTGATGGACCCGCAAAGAAAGGACATTTGACCTCTACTATATTGGAGAATTGGTTCCTATCAGAGGCCAGAATATTAACTGAAATATGGACTTATTACGCAGTTATGATTGATGCAACAACTACTTACGTAAATATGTACACATCCCAGACCTGGGCAGATAACTTAGATATCCCATTGCATTTGAAATGACACTAAAGATTTCATCCAGGAAAAAAAAAAAAGTTATCCTGAGCCCTTATTGTTCCTTTTTAATCTCTCTCTTTGTTTCATTTTAGAAAAAGCTGGGTGATAGAGCAAATAAAAAATATCCAAAGCATTACTTTTTCAGGTTTCCAGATGGATTGTCAGCAGTAATGAGAAGCTAGAACTCTCTTATTCCACTAATTTCTGGAGCTGGGAGCCAATCTGCTAGTTCAAAATAAACTCAATTTTTTATGAAGTTTGACAAAATCTGTGGAGACATCATCACAAGTAGAAAGGATAGGTGTAGAATATAAATTACATTACTACTGCTACTGTATGAGGAAAGACAATGACCCTTTAGAAAATAAACATATTCTTATACCAACAGAACTTAAAATTCTGAACAGTAATATGAGATACTAGACAAAGCATATTTTTTGAAAGAAAGGATGTTTTGTATAAGATCCAATCTTTATCTATAAATGTTGAATCATTAACTCCAGTTTTATCATGAATTCAAACAACTCTTTCAATAAACATTCACTATTTGCACATTCTAAAAGAAAGGTCTTCTTTAAACTCATCCAGTGTTAAAAAGTTAAATGCCATCTGATGCTATATTTTTGTCACATTCTTTTCTATTAATTTTTGTGTCTGTTCTTGTTACTGTACTGAATAATAAAATCACATATGGACCTGTCATTCTCACCACCCTAAATTTATAATTGATTATGTGGGACCCTTATCACGTAATCACAGAATCAGTTAGGTTAGAAAAGACTTCTGAGATCATCAAGTCTATCCTTTGACCTAACACCACCTTGCTAACTAAGTGCCACATCCTGTCTCTTTTTAAATACTTCCAGGGACTGTGACTCCATCATCTCCCTAGGCAGCCCATTCCAATGCCCACTCACTCCCTGTGCAAAGAACTTTCTCTTGACGTTTAACCTAAACTTCCCCTATGTATTCTTATTCCTACGCATCCTATTCCTC
>VYZS01058650.1:0-24618 GCA_013400695.1 Neodrepanis coruscans | reverse complement strand
TTGGTGGTGGCTTTAATATGGATAGAAGCATGCAAAAAAATCCCCATTCTGTCAGTATTTCTAAAATGCTTTGAATTAGCTATTAGCTAATTTCAACAGAAGAGAAAAGCATACTATCTTTCCACACCCTGCTTAGGAGATAAATGTATTGACTTTTCAATGGGGTTACACTGCTAAAATCACATCAATAAAATAACGATGTTTGAACTAGTGAGCTGATTCTGATGAAAAAAAAGAGATGTCCCAAAAAATGTTGACCAGATAATTAAACTGGCTTTACAAATACACTCTATTTTATATGGTGACCACACCCTTAATTTTAGAATGGCTTTCGATCCTCAGTAAGATTCTATTAAACTCCCTGTAAAAAAAAAAAAAATTAAAAATAACCACAACAACTACCACCATCACCCCAGTGGTTTCTATAGAATTATATGTGTTAAGTATTTATTTGTTTGGTAGACTGGAAAATGGTTTTGTCCTTTTTAAGTAACTCAGCAATTATTCTCCATAATGATATTTTTTTGAATTTTAGATTTTCAAAGTTTGCCACATTTTATTTCTTCATTCATATTTATGAAAATCAAAAATGCTTCTTTATTCTAAGATCTTGACACAAGTGGAAAGATAATCACACAAAACAGGCAATTGCAGTGTTAAGTTTTCAGCCAGCAGAATATTTTAGGAAAAAAGTGAGAATTTGATGCATAGTTTTGAAAACCAAGAGGTGAATATTAATACTAAAATGGCAATATGAAGTCAACAAAACACTTGTTTGGCCTGGCGACTTTTCTCCAGCATTGATTATTGACATTGTGTATGAGAACAGGCAAATACATAGCAATAATTCCCATCAGTATGTAGTTTTGGCACCTTTTACACAATAGTTGGTACAGCCTTCTGTGATTTTTTTTTTTTAATTCATTTACTTTATTTCTTTTTTGAGCCTCCAACAGTTTTGTTATCAACAATATCTTCTTAACAAGTTGTTATGTGAAGCAGTACATCCTTCTGGTAGTTTCCATCTCTCAGCTATCATGAAACTACACAGCTCAAGCTTTCTAGATCTTTTTTTAAGATCTAGAGAAGTTACCAAAATAGTTCTTAACTATGACATCATGATATTTAAAAGCTGCCTGACCTGAGCAGAATTATCCAAATTGTATATACTAAATCTTAGATATTACACACTTATCTCATTTAAAAACAAACCCACACTCCCCAAACCCCCACCACTGCCAGATCAGAGCTCGAGTACTGGCCCATAACGCTTAATTGTCCGAAACTACACTTTTATGGAATATGGACACAGCCAATAAGACCAGCATAAGTACAATTCTGGATAAAATTCTTAGACATCCAGATTTTAAAAAACAGAACTGAACCAAAGAATATAGAAGGGCAAGTTTGTTATTAACATAAAACTTTGCCATTATGCATCACCAAGACATCACATTTTAGTGCATTTTATTCCTAAGTAAAAGCAACTATAAAAACATATTTTCTTAGTTTACATTAGCAGTACTGATAATAACAGTGAACTAAGGCTTATAACTAACTCAGCAGTATGACCTATTCCTGTCAAATATTTGACCTTAACATCAAGACAACACTCCAGACCATTTGAAAAGAGGAGTTATATATTTGAGCAAATATTGTAGGTATAGTTTAGTTGAATAATTGTGTATGCTAAAGCTACTGAAGTCCCAAGTCCTATATTAATCGATTTCTTTAATGTGCACTAAAATGTTAGCCAAAATTTCAGTTCACTGCCTTCACAAATCTAATACAAAGCTTTTCCTTCTGGATCAAACACGTTATATCTCGGGTCAAAATATTTTTTCATTTGATTAAGACTTTGCTAAAACATTTTAGTCTTTTTCCTTGGTATTGCAACAGATCCTGAAAAGACATTTGACTGAACTGATTGAACATTTCTGGGTTTGTAGCAATTTTTTTGAGACTGTGACTTTGAGAAAGCATTTTGCTCTTGACTTGACAGCTTTATTCCAACCCGAAGGCATCTGTGATAATTAATAACTGCGTCAGATCAGTTCATTCTAAGCAGATGTGCTATGCAGGTTTTTTCCTTATCTCTCCTGTTTTCTACCTTGATAAGTGACCTTTATTAAATGATGTTTCAAACCAGGAATTCATGACATTCAGATTCCACAGGGCAAGATGAGAATGCCATTATTTCAGCTCATATAGGAAGCTGTATTATTCTCTATTATTCTGGGTACAGCTGATTCACAGGCTTTTAGTTTTGTATTTTAGTGCGGGTTTTGGTGGAACAAGCATAAGGGCCAAATCAGAATAAATTATTCCTGTATTATTTAACTTTATTTCTCTTTTTTTTTTCAGTTTTTATTTTTTCAATTTAATGTATGCAAATTGTTTTGTTCTTCCTAATGATTACATACTCATTTTCTTCAACCTTTAAAAGAGTGTTTTCACCTTTTTCTCATTTATGCTTATTTATTGTCTCAACTAGAAACTGTTTCTTTAAGAAATATATTTTAGAGATATTATGGATGAGTGTTTTATGCACTAATGTTTCATAGCACTTTGTTATCCTAGCTGAAGAGCAAAAGGAATAAGTGTTGAGTGTCAGTGATCTACTTGTCATTCATGCATGCTTCCAGCTTTTTTTGTTCTGTGGCTATAAGATGAAACAAAGAAGAAATCCATAATTTGGCAATACAGTCTACAGGTATATCTTACTAGAAAAGAAGAAACTAACCCGTCCAAGCCACCAAGAACACCAAGTCTTCAGGTTACAGTTACTTTTAGAAAACCTTCTCTTACTTGGACTCCTCTGTTTGAGCACAAGAGCCTGTTCCAGTGTAGGCTCTCGATGAGCTCAGTTTCCTTCAAGACACATCCACTTACTACAGTGTGGGATCCTCCATGGGCTGCAGGTGGGGCTTTACACCCTCATGGATTTCCATGGGCTGCCAGCGAACAGTCTGCTTCACTATGATCTTCTCCACAGGCACCTGGAGCAACCCCTCCCCGCATTCATCTCTGACTTCGGTGTCTGCACAGCTGTATCTTTTCTAGTGCTTTTTTCCTTACTCCTTACTGTTTGAGCAGTGTTATCTCCATTTTTAAAAACACTTTCCCTGAGGTGTCAAACCAGCTGTGCCCTGCAGTGGGACAGCTGGAGACAGCTGGATCCAGCTGTGTTTGGCATGGAACAACCCTGGCCTTAATTTCAGCCTTCTCTATGTACGTATATTTGTATGCAAACTTTTATGCTTAAAATAATTGTATAATTGTGGTTAAAATTGTCAGTATTAGGGCAGTACAAATGACTTTTTTGAGTTATTGTGTATTACCATGTTTTATAAAAATTATCATCACCTTCATGGAATTTACAGGAATTCAGCCCTTAAGTTTAGGTGTTCTTTATTTAGTTACTGCTGTGAGTGAGATTGTACTATCTAGGAACTTCTGCCTCATTTTGTCATTTGTTAACGACTCTTTTACATTGTTGTATAAACTGCTATTAATCATGTGGATACAATTCAAAAACAACAAAAGGAGAAAAAAAAGGGAGAAAAATGTAGGACAGTATCATTACCATAAAAGCCATGTAGAAAAGATGGATGAGGAGTAAGAGAAGATGTAAGAAAAATATTCATAACTGTGCCTTTTAACAAGTTAATTCCATGCTTCTAAATTTTATTTATTTATTTATGTTTTCTCTACTTCTGAAATGACAGTTACAGGAAGAGAGGTAGTTTTTGTGCTGAGTAACACTGATGTGTTTACATGTTGCAATGCACTAAGAGTTCCCCAGACAATCCCACAACCTTCTAAGCCTGCATAAGCGATTAGAATAAAGTATTCCAGTGCATTTTAAGTATCAAAAACTGCACTTTACATACACAGAGAATCCTTTGCTGGAAGAATAAAGTCCAGACTGAAGACCAAAAGAAGAGCTGCTACATAGATGTTCCATATTAACCTGAAGTAGTATATTACTAAAGGCTGAAGCCATAAAACATTTTTGCCCTCTGCATAAGCACCTATAGTTGTTTTGTAATCTTTGAGAAATTATTTATTTATTCTTTCTTCCACACTGGATGAATCTTTGAGGGAAGATGAATAGCAGCATGGTAAAATCTTCCTTTAATACTTCTTGAAAAGAAGATAAATACATTTAATCAGTCAATTCTGGAAAGCAAGCATAGTTTGTTTAGATTAGATAGAAGGTGTATTCGTGAATATATAATTCCTTCATAAATTATTAAAAAGTACAGAACATCAGCTTTAGTAGCTGTGTTCGCTTTCAACTGGTATCTGTGCACTTCCGTGTCTGGACTGTTTGTCTTCTCTATCACAATGATTTCTTATATTTGAATAGGTTAGGTATTTAGCATATAGCTATAAATGTCCTATGTGCCTGCATAGAGATTATTTGATATTTCTTTTTCTTGTATGAGGTTGGACTTCTGAAGTTACAATTATTTTCCAAATTTAATTTTTCCTTACTTAGAGATTCTTCCAAAATTAGATTATTCTTAGTTCTTTTCCTCTCTGTGAAGCATGTCTGGTTATATTGCTGATTTTCACAGGTCAAGCAATATGACATTGAATGTATTTGGAAGATGAAGTGAAATGGATAGCTTAGCAAGTTATCTGTTTTCTGACAATTTCTCTTTTATTTTTTTTTCTCCACTGCCCCAAGTCATATTTAGTTCATTGGTTTGGCTTTTAGAGATCAAGGTTAGAGCAATGTGAAGATGAACAGTGATAGAAAGCTAATATACAGCAATTTATCTTACACTGTTGTTTTGTAGTTCTTTTAGTTTCTTAAAAAATAATAAAGTTCCTTGAAAATTTTTTAAATACTAATGGATTAGATGATGAATGGTTGAATGTAGCCATGTGGACCCTCCAATGAGATAGTGTCGTGGTTTTACCACTAAGAGGCGTGCTACTGACAAGAGAGATCCAATAGAAGCAACACACCAAAAAAAACCAACACAAATAACAAGTTTTATTTTACACACACAGAAAACTGACAATAAAATGCAAAGACATACAAATTAAGCTCTTTGGGGCCAGTGGTTGATGCAGGAAAGTGTTAGGGTAGCACTGGGTCTTTGCCGGAGCCTCCTGAAAGACACCGTAAAAATTAAAGGACCCCTGCCCCTACCCTCCCCTTCCTGGATAAGGAAATACCACTGCTGATGGAAAGATGTGGTCCTCAGCCCGTGCCACTGTCTCTGGAGTCACCGATCTGCCCGCGCCGCTGAAAAAAACTTGGCGCTGAGATGAGCAGAGATGTTTTCCCGAGCAGCTTCAGTCCCAAAAGAAAAAGATGGCACCCGCTCTCGTCCTTTTATAGGGGACCAATCTCGCACAGGTGCGGGCTCTTCCCAAGCACAAGTCATCAGATTGGACGGTCAGCGCCCGAGAACCACCCCTAGCGAGAGGTTCCACTACGAGCAAAAATGGCGGCTTGGCACTATGTGGCCGACCCTGGGCCAGGGGCGTGAGGCCCTCGCGGCCCCACCTGGCGTCCCGTGGGGTCTCAGCACCGCCACCAGACCAGCCCGACTCGTGCCAGTCCTGGCCCATTGCCGTGGCAGCCCCTCCGCTGCGAGAGGGCCACCGACAGCCCTATTCTATTCCATGAGGACGGGAGACCCACCACACATGTGCAGAATGCCAAGCCGGCTTGAGCCGGGACCAGCCAGCGCCGCCACCGGAGACGGGACGGCGCACCCCCGCCCGCCGCGCCGGGAAAACTGCTGGGCAGCGGTGGGCGCACCCCAGCCACAGCCGGGACCTGGGCTGCACCATGCCTGCCGGCCCTCCGCACCACCACCACGACCTGGGGACGGGGCGGGGGCACCCCCGCCCTGGTGGCGACCAGCGCCGTCCTGGCTCGGGCTAGCAAGGAGCACCGGGACCAAACAGCCCCAACCCCGCTGGCTCCTGCGCTGCTGCCAGCACCGCGCCAGGGCACAGCCGCGCAGGGGAACCAGCCCAGGAACAAGGAAAGCAACGGCTGCGGCAGGGACCGACACCGTCCCCGGCCGTGTGGGCCGGCGGGCCCGCACCATGACGGGGTGGCCCCAAGCCAGCACCCGTTGCTGTCGCCATGGCAACCCACCTCAAACACACAGAAAATACAGTTTAACACTGCCCTGATCCCCCCNACACACCAAAAAAAACCAACACAAATAACAAGTTTTATTTTACACACACAGAAAACCGACAATAAAATGCAAAGACATACAAATTAAGCTCTTTGGGGCCAGTGGTTGATGCAGGAAAGTGTTAGGGTAGCACTGGGTCTTTGCCGGAGCCTCCTGAAAGACACCGTAAAAATTAAAGGACCCCTGCCCCTACCCTCCCCTTCCTGGATAAGGAAATACCACTGCTGATGGAAAGATGTGGTCCTCAGCCCGTGCCACTGTCTCTGGAGTCACCGATCTGCCCGCGCCGCTGAAAAAAACTTGGCGCTGAGATGAGCAGAGATGTTTTCCCGAGCAGCTTCAGTCCCAAAAGAAAAAGATGGCACCCGCTCTCGTCCTTTTATAGGGGACCAATCTCGCACAGGTGCGGGCTCTTCCCAAGCACAAGTCATCAGATTGGACGGTCAGCGCCCGAGAACCACCCCTAGCGAGAGGTTCCACTACGAGCAAAAATGGCGGCTTGGCACTATGTGGCCGACCCTGGGCCAGGGGCGTGAGGCCCTCGCGGCCCCACCTGGCGTCCCGTGGGGTCTCAGCACCGCCACCAGACCAGCCCGACTCGTGCCAGTCCTGGCCCATTGCCGTGGCAGCCCCTCCGCTGCGAGAGGGCCACCGACAGCCCTATTCTATTCCATGAGGACGGGAGACCCACCACACATGTGCAGAATGCCGAGCCGGCTTGAGCCGGGACCAGCCAGCGCCGCCACCGGAGACGGGACGGCGCACCCCCGCCCGCCGCGCCGGGAAAACTGCTGGGCAGCGGTGGGCGCACCCCAGCCACAGCCGGGACCTGGGCTGCACCATGCCTGCCGGCCCTCCGCACCACCACCACGACCTGGGGACGGGGCGGGGGCACCCCCGCCCTGGTGGCGACCAGCGCCGTCCTGGCTCGGGCTAGCAAGGAGCACCGGGACCAAACAGCCCCAACCCCGCTGGCTCCTGCGCTGCTGCCAGCACCGCGCCAGGGCACAGCCGCGCAGGGGAACCAGCCCAGGAACAAGGAAAGCAACGGCTGCGGCAGGGACCGACACCGTCCCCGGCCGTGTGGGCCGGCGGGCCCGCACCATGACGGGGTGGCCCCAAGCCAGCACCCGTTGCTGTCGCCATGGCAACCCACCTCAAACACACAGAAAATACAGTTTAACACTGCCCTGATCCCCCCCGTCCCAAAAACCTTCAAAAAGCCTCCAAAAAAGCCCTTTCCCCGTCCCTAAAAAGGGAAGGGAAAACTGGGGGAAGGGAAAAATGGTTTAGCTCCCAGAACTTTCATTTTCAACGCACAACAGATAGCTGAACAAATAAAAAAATTAAATAAATAAATTAAGCAGTAGCAGTTTCACTAGAAAACAAGCTGAAGCTTTTTGGAAGAATTACAAGAGATTTCATACCTCTTTTTTTAATACTAGTGGTTCCAATTCTTTAAGAGAGAGATAAAAAAAATTATCTCATTATTACTTAGTATAGATTAAATAAAGATAAATAATTAATAATAAGTAAATAAAAATAAGTATATGAATAAACATATAGATTTTCAGTTTGATTTAATTACCTAAAACCTAGAAAACTCTCATGCCATTTGTAATGGGAACTGCTTACCAGTAATACACTTGGATTTCAGTAAGGCCTTTGACATGGTCTCACACAACATTCTTGGCACTGAACTAGAATCATGGTTTTGAAGAAGGGACTGTTAGATGGATAAGGAACTGCACATCCAGAACTGCAGTCAATTACTCAATGTCCAAGTGGAAAGCAGTAATAACTGGTGTCCCTAAAGAATTCATATAGGGTCCAATACTATTTAGTATCTTCATCAATGACAATAGGAGGTAGGATTGAGTGCACCCTTAGCAAGATTGCAGACAACACCAAGCTGAGTGGTGCAGTTGCTAAACCGGAGGGACAGCATGGCATCCAGGGGAACCCAGACAGCCTTGACAAGTGAGCCATGGACGTCAACAACGTTAAGATCATATGCCTGTGTCTAGGTAATTCCAAGTACCAATTCAAACTGGGGGATTGATAGATTGAAAACAGCCCTAGGGAGAAGGATTTAGGAATAGTGATAGAAAAAAAGTTAGACATGAGCTAGCAATGTGTGCTTGGAGCCCAGAAAAGTCAAGAATAGCCTGGGCTGCATCAAAAGATGATACTTCTCCCTCTCTTTTCTTCTTTTAGAGTGTTTTGGATTGGGTATACGGAGGAAAATTTTTACAGTAAAGGTGGTGAGCCACTGAAACAGCTTTGTCAGAGAAGTTATAAATGACCCAACACTGGAAAAAGTCACCTTAGACAGGGCTTTGAGCAACCTAATCTAGGATGATGTTCCTGCCCATGACAGAGTGGTTGAACCAGATGATCTTTAAATGCCTTTCTAACTCAAATCATTCTCTGACTCTATGAAATATCTCAGTATTTATGCATTCTGATTAGCCTCCAGTTTCTGCTTCAAAGGATATAGATCATCTATGGGTTTATATGGGCATTATATTTGCCAGGAAACACTAAGTATTTTGTATATTCTACACTATCACAGAAAGGATTAAATCTAAAGTTGTCTCTCTTTAGGTAAGAGAATTTAGTCTTGTCTGCATACTAACTATACATGCTGAAATCTTCTAAAATTTACAGATTTGGGACCTGAAGGATCTGAGCTATTTTCCATGAATTTTCAAAACTAATGCTGCAGACAGTTTTAGGGGAAAAAAAAAGAAAGTGTTGTAGTGTTTTTCAGAAATTGAACTGTTTGCTATGGTAGGATATTATTCTTTCTTCTTCTCCAGAAGACTTCGTATGTCCTGTACAGTGTATGCATTCAGTAAAGAGGACAATGCGAAATAAATTAATTTTTTTCTGGCAACCTGAAAGAGATGAAATATGACTTATATAACTTCACTCTCCCAGCCCCCACGCCCCCATATCACAAATGCTGTTAATCTCAAGATCATTTGGTAAAATACATGGTGACAACAATATACACTCCAGTATATCATGGTGGTGTCCAAAGTGGAACTTTCAGTTTGGAATATTCTTTAAATGCACATAAGTGAAGTATGAACTTAAAAAAATAATTCTCTGTCGTTCGTAAGATTAATCCTTTTTACTACTGGGAGTGGATGACTGAGGTCATACTTGATAGTAGAAAATTTTTTATTCAGTTCCTGAAAGGAAACTGGCATCTTAGTCCCATCACTTTAGATGTATCCATGTCAACCTTGTAGTTGAAAAATAAACCTTAGGGAAAGCAAACCTATCACTAACTTTCTCATACTACTGTGAAAACACTGATGACTATATAATTGAGGTGACATTGGCAAAAAGCCTATGCAATTTTTCTGAGCTAAGACACTGCTCTGATCCATGTGGGACTGTTTTGAGACTTTGTAATAGATCAAAAAGAAAGTTGAGTTTTGGGGATTTGTTGGGATTTTTTGTTGTTGTGGTGGAGTTTTTTGGGGTTTTGTTTTGTTTTGTTTTTTTAATGTTTATGAAACACACTAGAACACTATTAATAGAACAGTAGGGAATACTAAATGGACATAATCTATAAGCAAATATTTAACAATTTAAATTATAATTATTTCAAATCCCTAAATTCTTGTTTTATTAAAATTGCCTACAGCACAGAAGCAACACAAAAGCTGAAATGGATGACAGGCAGCTGGGGAACTAGTACTGCAAAGCCTCAGGTGGATGTTAGACATACCGAGAGAAAAGTGTTTGTTTTATTTATTTCATGCTGAAATTCATGTATCTTTGATGACTAACCAGAGCACTGAAAAGTCAAATCATGGAAGTGCCCCTTGTTTTCCTTTGAGCTGAATAGATTTGCCACATATATCTAAGTTATACTAATTATCATTTTCTAACCCCTATAGCTTTACCCTTTAGGTTTTTGGTTTTTCCTTCTGTTTTTGAGTGACAATAGTCGTTTGTTTGTTTGTTTGTTTTTTTAAATCTAGTTTTTATAGTCTGAGTTGATAATAAAATCCTTCATCTCATTTATTAATATATCATGATTATAGAAAATCAAGAAAAATATGATACATCTAGCATCACAGGCACATCCTATGACGGATAATGTCATGTTTCTTCAGCTGTTTAAACTGATGGAAAAATTCTACATTTTGATCCATGGATCCAATCTTTCCTATAATATTTCTCATGTATTACATTAACTGAGAGTTCAAAAAAGCAGAACTGACCTTGTAAGTCTAAAAATAATTTCCCTTGTATGGAAAAAAGAAAAAAAAAGCCATTCTTTCTGAAGTTAGGCCATTTGAGAGGATTTGGCCCAAGATCCAGGAAGAGTCTACAAATGAGAAAAGAACTGACTGTCTCTGGGAACAATAGTAGTATTGCATGTACTGGCAGAAAATTACATTTGAAATAAAATTATATCACTAGAGAAACAGAGAATGAAATACAGAACAACATTAAAGTAAGCAATTTAGAGCTCAAGTTTTGGCTGGAAAGTTGAATAAATCACTAGATTTAGTAAAAGAAATGGACATCTAAGAGTTATCTCATCCTAATCAAGGCATTTTGTATTGGGCAAAGAGAGAAAAAGTCATATGATAACAGCAAAATCTGCAGGCATACAGAACAAAAAGATAACTAAAGTCACTAGGTTCTTTATGCAACTTCTAAGAGCTCACAGAAAGTTATTAAAATAGTGGTGTTTGGAAGTAATCCATCTAAAAATCACTCATTTCTTAGTTAAGAAAATTACCCAGCCGAAAATATAGTTCAGAATTCACTGACCAGGAGAGGGGACGGTGATGAGAACACATCTTTATACTTTTTAGCAATGTCACTTTGAGGTAGTGGTTCACTGAGAGAAGTTCTTGAACATCTTTCCTGGCCAGAGCTTTGCTTTTATTCATTCTTGTTAGACTAAAGTCAAGAAATGCCTTACTGAAAAGGTATCTAAATTTATTAACAAACATCAGATCTGGAAAGGTTTCATGTGAGCAACCTATAGTCTGTGTATCTCATTAATGTTCAGGTGAACCTCAAGAAGTTCAACAAGGCCAGGTGCAAGCTGCTGCACCTGAGCTGGGGCAACCACTAGAATCAGTATAGGGTGGGTGCTGAATGGATTGAGATGAGCCTGGTTAGAAGGGCTTGAGAATACTAGTGGATGAAAAGTGAACATGATCTGGCAATATGTGCTAGCAGCCCAGAAAGTCAACCAAATCCTGGGCTGCACCAAAAGAAGCATGGCCAGCAGGTGGAGGGAGGTGATTCTTCCCCTCTCTTCTGCTCTCATGAGACCCTGCCTGCAGTGCTGCATCCAGCTTTGAGATCCCCAACAGAACATGGACCTGTTGAAGTGAGTTCAGAAGAGGGCCACAAAAATAATCAGAAGACTGGAGCACCACTCTACCTGGAAAGGCTAAGAGAGCTGAGATTGTTCAGTTTGGAGAAGAGATGGTTCCAGAGACACCTGATTTCAGTCTTTCAGTACTCACAGAGGATTTCTGAGATAAACCAAATCCTGTAGTAACAGAACAAGAATTTAAGCTAAGAAACAGTAGGTTTAGACTCCACACAAGTAAGAAATTCTTTACTCTGAGGGTGGTGAGACACTGAAACAGATTTCCCAGAGAAGTTGGGCATCACAAGAAATTTTCTATCAGGTTGGAGATTTAAACCCAAAACACAGACAGTGCAACGTGACTGGCCAAATGCAGATATCCTCATGTTATACTATGTGCTGGAGCTCTGTAAAACGCCAAGGCTGGAGCTACAAGCTCAATGAAGGAGTTTTTCTTTAAAAATATACAAGGCTCCAACAAAATCTGTCCTCCAGACATATTAGAAGAGCCTTTAGTTCTTTTAACACCTTAAGAGAGAGCACAAAGGAGAAACACAAAATAAATTTTCTTGAGAGGTATTTTACTGGTAAACTTCAGGAAATAAGAGATCTTGGCAAAAGCTTGAAGGGTAAAATACAACTGAAAGAAGGAATTCCACAAAGTAAAGTATTGACTTTGAACATGCTAACCCATACAACTTGGCAAAATCCAACCCATTGTGTCCCAAGTTAACTAAAAAAAAATTAAGAAAATGGTAAAGAAAGAGACGTAAAGAAAGAGAGAGAAAAAGAGATTATTCTATAGCTACCACTAGAGTCCTGTGAGAGTCCAGCTTCCACATGGCAGTGGCAGGGCTCGAGCAATATGGACAGCAAATGTTGCTATTTTTATGTGCTCTGGCTCCCTGTGGCCACCCCTCCCAGTCAGGACTTCCAGCCCATTGGCCACTCTGGGGTTCCAGGGCAGTGGTCCCATTGTGCCAGCCAATCTAACACTGGGTTAGGGGTCCCAGTGTGTGTGGTGTGGAGCAGTGCACTCAGGCCGCCTTTGACTGACAGCTGCTCTGGGGTCACCCAGTGAGGCTGCAGGGGGTGCCATGTGGGATAGAGTATTTCCTCGCCTCTGTGGGATCCAACCTATCCCTTCTCTCCCCTCACAAACACCCCTGATTTCTTCTGACCCAATAACTAATATAATAATTCAGTGTCTCACAAATTCTGAAAGTGTATCTGATAGGTATTCAATTCAGCTGCCTAATCATATATGTTTGTTATTATTTGAGATATTCTATGGTATTTGCTACCTTCTACACTATTTGAGACATCCATGTGTGTATTTCAGAGCAGAACTTGGCACATACAATATAAGCAATCTGCTCAGCACTAAAGATCCCCAAGAGAATGTGTAAAACTCAGAAAAATCTCGCAGAGCAATGTAAGACTATTTTTTGATTATTTTCCAGTTTTTGTAAATGTTTTTTGTTTGACATTTAGTCAACATTAGTCTTCATTATATCTCCAAGTGTTGACACCAAATCAAAGCTTCTGCAGTTGATGTGTTCCTTAAGAAAAAATATGACTCCATTAAATTGTTCTATTGTTCCTGAAGGTGAACATAAATTCCATAAAAGCAGGGAATGTAATCACCATTTGTTCAATTTGAGATAAATTTGTTCTTGTATCTTTTTCATGTTGATATTGTTCCCCTTTAATAATAAACATAACAAAAAATAAACATAACACTTGTGTTAGGTATTGTCAGTTCAAAGTGATGACACCCTGTTGGAATCATTACAAAGAAAAATGTGTGTTTATTTGAGCTGATATTTAAAAGTGATCTAAGGAAAATGAGAAGAGGAAGAGCATGAGACAGCATTTTTTATTTTTAGTGGTAGAATTTCAATGTCAGAATTAGATTCCACATTTTGCTTAATTCATTCTGATTTTACCATATGGGAATTGCACTGTTTTTTGACCATGTTGCATAATCCTTTTCCAGGGAATTTTCGCCTTACATAAAGGACATGCTTATTAACATTCAGACTCTCAATTACTCTATGAATTTATTCTTTCTTACCATATTTCTTAAACTCTTAAAGGAAAACAGTGTTCTGAAAACGTAAGAGCTCATGTTTAGAGAAAGAAAAACATCTTCTTTCCTATCTGATTATGTTATATGTCAAGCTTAAATGGCAGAGAAAGAAGTTGACCTAGCTTTGTAAGAACTCACTACTCAGTGTCAATATTGATTGCCTTAATTAGAGTAGGAAATTATTCTAACCACATACTGTTTTAGGAACTTCTTCTATTCTGGCTTAGGGGAAATGAAAATGTAGTCATTTTCTTACTTTCAATAAACAATTCACAAATATCTTTGAGTCACATTAGAACTGAAATTTGAAAGTTTGGATTCTCTTGCAACTCTAGATCTGAATTTGCATTTCAGATATCTAATAAAACATGAGAAAAAAAGAAAATTATGAAAAAGGAAGTACATTTTTAGACAGCACTATTTTTGAATCCTCTGCTGTAATTATAGAAATCCTGTTGACTTGTATGTGTCTTTTTCCAAGAATCTTTATATATAATGTTGGTGTTTCTTCCAAGAAATGCATATAGAGCTGCTAATAGCAACGCTTTTATCCATTGCTTATTGTCCATAATATTGTCTGAGTGAATATTGCTTCCTAAGAGCAGATAAAAGTGAAATGGTCATAATGGTGCTTTTCATTAGAACACAATGAATTATAGGCATGTTGAGCAAATACTTGGTGCATTAACCAAATTCCAATCACTTTCCTACCTTATATTTTCCTTGCCTCTTTAAATGAGACAGCTGATACGACGCTGGGCATATAGAGGAGTTTCAGACCCAAAAGAGACATGCAAAACAGCATACATGAGGATTGTCTCAACATGCTCGCCAAGCACAGTTACTCTTTAGAACCCTGATCATGAAATAGCCAGTGACCCCTGAACTGTGGATGACAAGATTGAATCTGGCATATGAAAGCCTTGCTTTCTTCTTATTTTACATTACATTGCTTCTGTCTCTGTAGCAAAACCAAAATATTATGTCTTCAGATAAGATTGCACCTTGCTGGTCCAGCAGGTAATTTTTTGTAATAATTAAAGAACTTCACATGTAAGAACTGTCAGTTGGATTGGAACAAATAATAAGAACTCTTTTTAATTTAAAATTGGTGGGGATGTTTTTTGCCTAATCCATGGATAGGGCAAGTTATTTTTAAACAGAATGGTATATGTTAAAGTGAAGCTACTAATTTCTCTATATTTCACAAACACAATTGATAATTTTATAGATTTTACTTTACTTTTACTCAGTATTTACTAAGAATTGACTAAGAATTAAGAGGAATTCAGTCTAATTAACCAATATTTAGAGTTTATCAAAATTATATATTTTTTCAAATGGAGATTTATACCAAATTATTTCAATTTTGAAATTCAGAGTATAAGCCTTGATAAATTCTGTTTTTCTGACTGAAAGCAGTGATTAATTTATTTTCAGCAGTCATTTTCATGTATTTGTTTCAATAGTGAGAAAAAGCAAAGCAAACTTTTTCAAAATATATATTTTTAAACCTGGAAAAAATTTAGTTAGTGAAAATGTGATTGAGGTAGGTGTTTTGTCTTGATTCCCCTCCCTGATGTATAAGATTGGTAAATATGTAGTTATGTAAATGTTTAATGCATTTATTTTATCCTTCTCTAAGTGGTCATATTCAGTCTGGCAGAATAACTGCACCAATAAAAAGTACAGAAAATAGTTCCATGTATATTTGAAAGTTTTTCCCATAGTTCAAAATGAATACAGGATAATGTCACACCATTTTTGGGGGGGAGGGGGGCTGAGATTTATTGTTAATTTTTTTTACAAAAGCTTACAAACTTTTCTGTGAAACAGTTTATAGTTGGAAAGATATTTTCCTACCTGAAAAATTATCTCCATTTTCATTCTTTCCCATATTTCTGTGTATAGAGATATACATTGTGTAAATAATACAATTCTCTCTATATCAATGTAATTTAGGATTCCCAAACCAGCATTAATTTAAATCATCCATCATCACTACCATTAACCATTTATAATCTGCATACTATTTGTACAGGGAACTAAAACTTTCATTTAAATTTTACAATTTCCAGGTGTGATAGATATAACACACTGTTTGAAAAGGAAATGAAGGAAACTAGTGCAAACACAGAGAAATGCCAATAAGCAATGTCTTTACATACAACATTGTCAGAAATTACCCTGATACAAATAAAGCTTAGTATTTTATTTGTGTCCTAAAAAGGTTTCTAAAAGCTAGTATGTGTTTAGGGACAATGTAGTAATTTTGAAATACAGTAATTGCTACTCATATTCATTTTGTATTTCTTAGAAGGGGGGTGTTTGGCTCCTTTTTTCTAGCAGGAAAAGTACTTTTTTATGGGTTTTTTTGGCCTCTTGGAAGTGTCAATAAAAATAGTGTTTATTATTTTAAAAATCTAATTTCAAAAAAGGATCCAAAGGGTGAATTACACATAAAGCATGGTAAATAAACTTGTTAGAGACTAGCTAAAACTTCACAAAATACACGGATAACAGCAATACTTAAAGTCAATTTTAACTATTTATTTATATAATTAGCTTTTTATATTAGAGATATTTTAATAAACATAGAGTTCATTTATAAAAAGATTTCTTACTTACATTATTATATCTCCATCTTATAATCAGCTGTTTGTAACATTACAAGTGGCTGAGGAGGAATTGTCTTTGATGTCACAGGACAGGTTATTACTTCCATTGAAGTACCATCATTAAGAATTGTTAAACAGAAAAAAAAAATGCTTTGCCTACAAATTCACTATAGGATAAGTGGAATTAAGAGAGATCCACAAGTAGATTAGACATGGTGACACTCTGATGAAGAATCTCTGCGTGTATTTGCCTTAAACTCTTAAAAGTTTGAAAAATTTTCATAGTTACAAAAAATTTACCTCTGGTTCAATCCTACTAGCAAATGGGCTGTTAATGTCTACTCTTAACAGTAAAAAGCTACAAATCACTCAAACTTTAAATACTTCTGTAATCCCAATGATTGTCTTTACACAGATATCAGAAAAAAGTATTGTTAAATCATATTACTAGATTCCTAAGATTCCTAAGACCACAGGTATGGTTTGTCTTTTTATTAACTCTCTCTTGACACCATACTTTTCTAACAAGAGAATCATGTTTTAAAAAAATACGAAAGCTTGAATCTCATTTAATTTGTTCAGTGTTTAGCTCCCACATTCTACTTAGGTAATAATTATTAGGTATTCTTTTTCTCCAGTTATTGCTGAGATTTATATTATCAAAAAGAAAAAAAATAAGTTCTATAAACCCTTAAAAATTCTATGTGTACCACACATTATTTGTTTAACTAAGTTTCCTAAATTCTTAAACTTTTAATTCTTGGGAACCATGAAAAATGTTTGTGGCTGCACTCAAATACTTGTATACTTAAGTCCTGGTTCTTTGAGAAGAATTAAGGCAAAGGACAAATGTGCTAACCAAGTAAGGACTGGTTTTATTCTGTGCTGCATGATATCCTCTAGCTACTCAATGTTAATTTACCTGTTATAAGCATGGTCTGTTTGCTACTCTTGATTTGAATTAGATAGAAACTTGTTTCATGATGAGAGAGGTCAACTGTTGGAATGGGTTGATTTGAAAGGTAATAGAATTCTTATCCATTGAGATATTCTAGGCTCATGGTTATGACCCTGAGAACTTCATCAAACTTTATTGGTGTTTCCAACCTCAATTTTGGCTCTATTTTAAGCATGTATTAACTGGATGACCTCTAGATGTCCTTTCCAATCAAAATTATTCTAAGATTCTCTGAATTTGGTAGTTTTAAGTATCTGAAATTGGAGATCACACTTTGTGTGATCAGAGATAAGACCTTGGCAGTTTATTAGCTACCTTTCTTCATTTCCATATCTCACTAGAATCTGTTTTAAAGAAACTCCATAGAAAAACATGGTTACACAAAACCACAAGCTACTCTTGAAAAATAGCAAAATAAAAACAATAAGGATAGAATTCTGAAAGCCAAAGTAAGAAATTGTATTTGTTTAAAACTTGAAGTAGGCTAATATTTTTGTAATTAAATATATTATTCACTTTACCAGAATAATGCAAAAGGAGTCAAAAACCAATTTCTTCTGGAAATTAGTACGGAAGAATGTCAGTTTTGTGTAGGTAACACAGTAGAATAATTTGATAAGACCGGTAGGTGATCCAAGATATTTTTACCATACCCTAGGTGCTTTAGAAAAATTAGTGTTTTATTGAGGTGATGGGATAGAATAAAATAAAAATAAAATATTTCTTATAATCTGAAAAGTTACAAAATTTTAATATATGAAATGTCATGATCACAATGAATAGATTAGAAAAAAAAAATTGGATTTCTGTTAATATAAAACAACACTAAAATTGGGAAGACCAAGTATATTATTTCTTAGAAAACTTACATAAAAAAGGAAAATGAAAGAGGAAATAGTTCTTATAAAGATTTAATAATCTATTGTCTCTGAAATATGAGCATGGAAGGAAAAGTATTGCATCTGAGAAGACTTAAGAAAATAAAAATTTGAACTTCAGAAATTAAATTATCACAAGATTTTTTTTTCTGTTTTTAGACTTAGTTTGGACTTTTAAAAAATTAGTGACCTCTTGACTATATTCCTATGGTAGAAAATAATGGTTTGCCATTAACAAATGATGGCTGCTTTGTTTTGGTATCAAAAGTATATTTGAACTGTTCATATTTATTTACTCTTTCAAAAAAAAATGAAGAATAAAATGAAATGCAATTTACCAAATAACTTCTAAGAAATCTGTGTAATTTTTGTTCTTGCAATTTCAGCTATGCAATTCAGATTGAGAATTATGTGTGCATTTCCGTGACCTCATGCAATTGCATGGAAGTGTACTCATTTTAATGGAGGAATTGGTGCATTGCAGAGTAAAAAAATTCTCCTCCTGCTCTTTCTTCATTATGTAAGATTTCTTTTATACACTTACATTGCTGAATTCCAGTGGAAAAATTGTTTCAACTAATCACACTGAAGTACTGCTTGTATTCATGAATCGGCTTTCCTCCATTATTATCTGAAATCATTTCTCTGTGGTCCTGGGTTTCATTTTGTAGGGGTTTTTTAATGTGGAGTGCACAAATGTGAAAAGAGATGTTTTTTCCTTGTTATTTTTATCTCATACAATGCTTCTTTCACTGACAGCCTCATTTAAAGACCTGCTGGAGACTGATGAGAATCATTGAATACATGATTCTGCTTTGTTAAATCCTAACGAAGATTATGTGGTTTGATACTAATCTTTGACTTTGTACTTCTACTTTTATCTAAATCCACCTTGATTTATAATTAGTCTCTAAGAATGTAGAACCTGTTCCTAGGCTTAAGGGCATATGTAAACAACAGTTAAGTTTTTTTCTGTGCTTCATTGTTCATAAAAGGAATAAACAGCTAAACATAATTTAGATTTGTAAGATATGTATGATCAGTGTCACTGTCAGCAACTAGCACATGTGTTCTTTAATTTAATTGAATTTCAAAACATATATTTTAAGAGAAAATACAAAACTGAAATCAAAGGCTGTTTTTCTTTGTGTGTTAATTTCCTTGAGAACAAGTATACTGAGGTCAAATAAAGGGAACTCTTTTGCAGCTAATGGGACATTACTATGCAGAAAATATTCTGAAGAGAAGAAGCCTTACTCTAATTGTGACCATTTGTGCACAGGCTTTATATTTTTTAAATAATTATTATTATTATGCTATCAGTTTGCCATCAAGTATGAATTAAGTGATTCAGCAAATGATCGGTGAATAGGTAAAAAAATAACAGGTTTTTTTCTGTAATGAACTAATGTATTTAATAAAGAAATTATTCTCTTAGATTTAATGAGAGATAACTCTTTGCACATATAGCATTTTAATTATTTTGAAACTACATAATTGAAACAGCAGTTACGCAGCCTCCTGAGATCAGTTAGGAAGTGATCATGTGTCCACACCAGAGACAAAGTGCATTCTCAGATGGGCTCTGCATCCCTGGTTACCAGGTAAACTAGACTATAAGATCAGGTACAGTTCACTACAACCCATCATTCTGTCATACACTGAGATTTTCAAATCTCATCCTGAACAGGAGGTGCTTCAGATCTCACTTGGCAAATTTTCAGAGTCGAGCCCATGCTGAGCATTTAAAACCATGAAGTTTATTGCTGCTCTGCAAAGTAAAGAAAAACATGGAAATAGTGGCTAGGTCCTTATTCATTCCAGTACAGGGGTTCATTCTATATTTAAAAAAAAAAAAAAAATTAAATTATAGATGTTACCACCACATTTTAAAAGAGAAGTTAGTTATAAAAATTTATAATTCAGAAATTATACTACTTATTTAGAAGCAGCTGAATATACATATTTCAAATAGTTCTGACTACCTGGAGGTGATGATTAGTTCTGACATTCTCCTATTTTCCAGATCCTGGGATACAAGAAACTATATTTTCTTTCCAGATGTTATTAAGGGCAAGATCCAGAAGATTTTTTTTTTATTATTATTATTTTTACGAAAAAGCTTGCCCTGTTATGCCTGCACTATAACAGAATTGGTTTGATCATATTTCTAGTACCACAAGCCCTTATCTCCCTGCAGAACAAGTGTAAACAGCAGCATAAGGGTACTGTATGGAATACATGTAGAGTTGCTTTCTTCTGTCAGGTGCCCGTAAATGTGAGAAAGTGTGATGTGCAGTGAAGTTGCTATGCTATAATACATTTCCCAGTTTATCAATTTTTCTTGTCAGTGGGAAATTAATTTTACAGGTCTTATTTGGAAAGTTATTAAATTAGTTATTCCAGGTATAAGGATTTTATAAAAGTACTGCCTGTTTTACACTAAAAATTTGATAAATTATAGCATTTGAAGTGTTAATTTATATTCAAGTTGTCAGGAATTACTACTTATGAGTCTGAAGCAAGTTCATGAAGCATTTTAAGACAAATGAAAGATTTGTCATCATTGCATGCAACTCATCAGTGTACAGTCATGCTAATTAACTTCAGAGCAACACCTGTGTGCAGCAGTGGCATGGTTGCAAAGTCTCTATTTGTTCTCTCATTCTCTTACAAAACAGGCCATCCTGAGGGACCTGGACAGGCTCTAGGAGTGGGTCCATGGGAACTTAATGAGATATAACGGGGCCAAGTGCAAGATGCTGCAATAATATTTAACAATGCAGTCTGGAGAGGAACAAATGAAGAGCAACCCTGTTGAGAATGACTTGGGGATGATGGATGATAAGAAGCTGGACATGACTTGGTAATGTGCACTTGCAGCCAGAAAGCCAATTGTATTCTGGGCTGCATGAACAGCAGTGTGTCCAGCAGGTTGATTTTTCCCCTTTATTCCACTCTGGTAAGACACCTCCTGGAGCACTGGATCCAGCTCAAGAATGACACTGACCTATTGGAGCAGGTTCAGATGAGGCCACAAAGACCCTAAGAGCATCTGTCCTATGAGGAATGGTTAAGAGAGTTAGAGGTTGTTTTGCCTGGAGAAAAGAAGGGTCAAGGTGACCTTATTGCAGCTTTCCAGTTTCTGAAGGGAAACTGGAGAGGGACTTTTTACAAGGGATGTAGTAAATGGCTTTAGACTGAATAAGAGTGCATTTAGATTAGATATTAGAAAGAAATTCTTTACTTTCTTTGGAAAGAAATTAAAAAGGAGTATGGTAAAATGCTGGAATATGTTGCCCAGAGAAGTTGTGGATGTCCCATCCCTGGAAGTCAAGGCTAGGATGGATGGGGTCCTGAGCAACCTGGTCAGGTTGAAGAGGTCTCTACCAAATGGTGAGGGGTTTAAGGTCCCCTCTAACTCAAACCATTCTACAGTCTTAAAGTTAGTTATGAAATATAAAAAGTAATGGCAATCTTAAAACCCTGGGAAACATTTTTTATAGATGGAGACCTACCACTCAGAAAAAGAATACTGCATAGGTAGTTTTAGCAGCTGTAAATTCTCATTTCCAAATTTCCATTACAAAGGCAGTTCCTTTGTGTAAACAACAGGGCTATGGTTGTAGAATTCAAGGTGCAGCAAATGAGAGATAGACAGGCTGAATGAGAAAGCAAATGGAATCAGACAGAATGGACACAAGAGTGCTAGAAGCACCTAAGAAAAGGCAATGCTGAAGGAAAAGATTGTGACTCTCTGAGATAAACTGTTCCTCAGATGATATAAACAATTGTTTGCCTGTTTGTGTATGAGCAGCACTAATACGCACTTTACTATGTATAGAATTTTTATTGATGGGGACTAAAACATTCCAGGAATAACTGTCACATTTTTATTAATATTAATGTATAGTAAGCAGTCTCTTTTTACTGTGTTTATATAATCTGTTTGAAATAATAGAATCAAAGGTTTTTAAAAAATACATGCACATAGGCAATCCGAAGTGTGCAATTTGTTCTGGTAATGAATATTGGGGTCGATGGCGGGCCCAGAGACCATNTACGTTGTTTCCACAGCTTTTTTTCTGGGTCCAAGAGAAAGAGAGGAAAATCCCCTCTTCCCTTTCAAAACACTGCGCCGACACCTCCCCCCTCTCCCCGCCCCCTGCTGCCACCCTCCAATCAAAAGCTGTTCCACTCCTCCCTGATGGCCACGTCACCAAGATGTCTGCGCCCATATCGTCCACGTGCGTTCTGGTGGTGGTGGTGTGAGGAAGGGGGGGGAAAGAAGGCGGGGCCACTCCACATCTGAAATCCCGCAGGTTCCATTTCGAATCCGAAGGAATCTTCTTGGAATGAAGTGTGTAAAAATACGAAGATTGCAAAATCTATGAATTACACGTTTCCTGGTCCTGAGATTTTATAATGTCTAGACATACCTATATTAATGTTTTTAAAAATACATTGGTTTGAGATGGATTAGATATGTTTTATATAATTTTATGATATGGAGAAAAACACACAAAAAAATAAACAAAAATCACAAAAATCCCAATACTCAAACAGGTAAGTTTCTTTAGCCTCAGCCCTTTCTTGTCCAAACCCATTGCTAGGTGTTATAAGTGTTAACACTGGACAGGTATGGCATTGTATGTGCCTTGTAGATTTGTTCTTCTAGTCCTCCTGTACAGACTGATAGTGTTAGATTTAAAATAGATCAATTTTCCTCTATTCATTGATCATTCTATATCTCATAATGCTAAATTTAAACAGGATATTGTTGTCATAATGATGCAGAAAAATATTTTTAATATGTTTTATTTCACTTTTATTCATTCATACAATACTTTGAGAATTAATAAGTAAAGGATGGAAATGAAAATACACACTCTTAAGTTACAACGATAAGAAACCTTAGCAGATACCTGTAGTTCTTCTATGAGCATTTATTGTTTTCTATTGTATGCAGCCCAATTGCCCCATATAGCCAAATATAAATTATTTCTGTATCAGTGTATCAAAATGGATTTCTCTTCTGCATGACAGAAACAAGTAATATGGCACCTCTGAAAAAGGAAATTTGATTTGATCAATTTCTTTTCATATCTTAGAGTGGCTTTAGCTGTAATGCTGCCAGGTAGGTTTACAGTAAGTCAGTGTTCCACTTGTTAAAATTGACATAATTGTAGATCCAAAGTTCTCATAAGAAGGTGAACATTAATAGAAGAAACAAATTAAATATGTTTATGTGAATCTGTTTTGCAGGAAAAACACTTAAACCAATTAGTAACTATTCATATTACCTTACAACATCAAAACTCTCTTTCCTATCAGAATATTTCAGACATGGTATTTGGTGCTTTAATAGGTACTGTTCTTCACCATATTCTAGGACATAATGAAGTAAATTTTAAAATTGTGAATAGGAAGCAGATCTTTCACTCTCATTAATTTAATGTCTAACTATGTTTGTTTTCGCAGTAGTCAGGTGCCATGATAGTTAGTCATGCCTTCATAAAAGTTGAAGACTACATTCTTCTTCCTGCAGCACTAACGTGTTTTTCCAAAAAGACATTTTGAGAAAATGATGATATTATTAAAAGTAAAAAAGTATCTAGGTTTATTCTGTTTTGAGAAGATATTCCTCTTGGCTAAGGAACTGTTCAGCTTTAGAGATACTTCTTTTCTTTAAAATGGATGGTTATAATACCTTCAAGCTTTTTGGCTTCAAAGAAAACATATTGTATATTGTCCTGGTCCTTTCAGGAGATATATCTAGTTTATTTTGAGAATTCTGCTGTCATACAACATGTGTGATTTTTTTTTTCTAGTAGATAATTCTAGTCTAGTAGATAATTTAGCAAACTAATTTTTTTTTACCTTTGATAGGAAAAGAATTCGGTACATATGCAAATAAAATCTAAACTTTATTACAACATGAGTTGGTTGTTGTTTTCTTTCTTTCTTTTCTTTCTTTCTTTCTTTCTTTCTTTCTTTCTTTCTTTCTTTCTTTCTTTCTTTCTTTCTTTCTTTCTTTCTTTCTTTCTTTCTCTTTCTTTCTTTCTCTTTCTTTCTTTTTCTCTTTGTAATAAAGGCAAGTAGCAAACGTGGTTTACATAACAACTGATAACAATAATTTATTTTTTTATTGGAACATTAGAAACCCAAAACCAATTATTTGTAAACCAAACCATTAGTTGTAAAAAGAGTCAAGAAAGTCTGATTGGCATTTCCCCACAGTTTTCAAGCTTATCAGGGTAAGTATCATTGCTTACAATAATATTTTAAATATGTGTGTATGTTTATGTATACACACACAGGAAAGGTAAGGATAATGCACAAATGTAAATACTTAAAATTCTTTGACATTCATTGACTACAAGTAGATATCTGTACTTCCATCTTATCTGTCTTTTCTTTACCAAATACAACATGCTCCTGAAGGCAAGGGTAGCTCAAGATTCCTTGATGTGGTTTAGACTGAAATGACACTGTTTATAAATATAGTAAATATAAATATAGTATATATATTATATA
>VYZS01058647.1:111338-170326 GCA_013400695.1 Neodrepanis coruscans | reverse complement strand
TAGATTTTTGGGGAAGGTTACAGGGGAAAAGGATTAAAAGGAAAATGTCAGAAATGTTCCTGATACTTTTGTGTATTATTAGAAAAATTAACTGTCGCTCCCCTACGTTTGGAGTCGGGCGTTCAGATACTGTTCCCTCAGCCCTGGGAGATCTCCACTAACAAGCCTGATCCATGCTGACATCTAGCAGATCTCATTCCTTCACTTCCAAAAATTCAGAGGGGGGAAAAAGCTGTAGAAGTCCACAGGGAATTACCAAAGAATCACAATGTTTGGAAGAAAGGCAAGNAGATAATAGAAAAGGAAGTCTGGACTCCAAGTTTAAGGACCTATAACTTATTCTAGTAAGAGTTGAGGAAGGACAGTCAGAATGAATGGGAGGTTGTTTCAGGGGGAAGGTGAAAAGGCACTACATTAAAAAGCAAAAATCAAAGAACTAATAAAACAAATCAATCCAGGACATCTGGATGCTGAACAACCCTCGCAGAGTTATAGCAGTAAATGCAGCAAAACTGAGGATAATCAAGAGAGAGAGAAATCTCTGTGCCATCTTTTGACTCTTGGAAATTGGGAGATTTCCTGGAGGTGAATTCACTCCAAATTTCCTGGTTCAGATCATCTCACGTGTCCTTCAGAGTCATTTAGGACTGCTGATGAAGTCAGTGCCAGACAAGATAGGGAATTGATTCACTTTGTTGTAACAATTCCTCATTGTCTCTGACCAAGAAGCATCTGGAACAAAACCTTCAATCTGATGTTTGTGTTCCAAACTCCATTAAAAAAAAAAATTAACCTTCTACTGCTGTTTAAACACCAACCCTTCCAGTCTATATAGGCGGTTGAACACAATTCAATTCAGGTGGTAGCAAAATATCTATAACTAAAACCAAAATTGGATATTCCCTTTCATAACAGAACGTGGCTCCTGAGGTATTGAAGAAGATCAGCAATGACACTGCCATACTTCCCAAATGGTGTGTGAAATTCAGCCATTGGGCCATGCAGGTTTGATACAACTGTGATTTGATAATTAAATGGACTGTGCAATTTGCTGTTTTTTTTTTAATAAAGTCTGTAAAGCAATTACCAAAGGGTCCAGGCAAAGAGGGAAGGGGAGGAGGGATGGTAAAAAGTAGCTGAAAGAAAAGTCTTAAACTTCTACATGCTTTAAAAAATCCTTAATTGGATCCTTTTAAGTGAAATGCCTCAAGATTAAAATATTTCATTATTGTGATGATAGCAGCAGAGATTGAAAGCAAGGAATGAGTGTGGATTCTGTTCCTCCTCAGTGGTTTACACACTTTCTGACTTAAAACAGTGTAATAGCTTTTTACACTGGGTGAAACTACAACTCAAGGTGATTTGGTCCCTTTATTATTTCTTAGACTTTCTCTGTGCTGCAAAAAGGAAAGTCTTGCTGAATGTGATTGTCCTTAAACACACCTGCAAAATTTAGGTGAAACAATCCCAAATTCCAGTTACAGCTGTGTGTATATAATTACTTCTCTGGGCTGAAGGGAAAACTGGGTTGGTCTGAAGTCCCATTTCGTTTTTCTTGTGTTTCCTTCCCAAATGTTCGAGTGCTTTGTTGTATTCAGTGGTGCAGTGCTTTCGTCATTGTGGCAAAACTAAAAAGCTTGAAATACAGAATAGAAAAGAAAAAATAGAAAAAAATGGTGTGTTGCAATGGGTAAAAAAACTTTGTTTAAGCTAAATGAAAAGCATCATTGTATTATTGTTTCCAATCTCAATTATAATCCTTAAATTTGGTTAATTTTAAACTGGAACATCATTTGGAGAAGTCAAAACAATTTAAAACTCAATGTTTCTTGCTAATAGAAAATACTGTAATTTTTCCTTGACAATTAGTAGCTGTGTTTTTCAGGGAATAAGTATCCATCAAAAAATGTAGTTTAGGTCTGAGAGAAAATATTATATTCTACCTTAAATGTTTGAGTGAAAAGAGAATAGGCAAAATCAGATTTAAAAAGAGACTTGATAGAACAAACACACTGTGTCAGAAGTGGAGGTTTCATCTCCAGTAAATAAAGGGCTTTACAGTATTTGTTTGATTGCAGGCAGGACACCAGTGAATCAGTTATAGGAATCTGCTGAATTGTCTCTGAAAAAATATCAGTTAATAAAACTGATTATTGGCTGAATTGCAGTTGGTTTGAACCAAGTGCTCGAGCATTAAAGTGAATTCCTCACACAGTGAGCAGTGCAATAGTGCCAGGAACTGCCCTGCTGCAGGACACGGGGTTGTTCATGCCAGAGACATCCCTGGAGAGGGATTTTTAAACACTTTTCCCACAAAGAGTGACCCAGACTTTTCTGCCTCTGCCTTTGTAAGACCGAATCTGCAGGACAGAGCTGGTGGCTGAAGAGAGGGAGGAAAAGCAGAAGCAGTTTTTCAGTGGCAGCACTGCAGGTACCCCAGGGAGGCACAGACCCACCAACCACCCCCATTCCTTGCTTTCTCATTTTTTGAATCCAGCCAGACTGGAGTTTATATGAAATTTAGATCGTGCAAGATGCTAGTGCCCTCCACTGTCGCTGATTTCTCTGAAAAGCAGGAGTCCAGTCACTGTAAAATGGTCATTGAATATCAAAGGCACCACAGCACTGCTCAGTCAATCAGGAATTGTGTCTGCAGGCAAAAAGATGTCTGGATTAAATCTTAATTCTCTCAAACCACACTCAGAGAGGGCTGGAGTTCGCTGGTGAAGGCAAATGAAGAGGATTGCACTGAAGCAATTCGGGGAGCTCAAACTCTTCCCTCCCTCAGCAAAGTTAAAAATCTCTAGAAAGATTTCCAGGCACTGAACACAAAACTGTCAGCAGGCACAGTGATTTCAAGCAGATAAGACTTCACCTGTAGTGCTCAAATATTGCATCAGCACAGCTGCTGCTTGAGACCTGGAAAAGGAGGAAAAAGAACTCTGATAAAAGAAAAGAGCTGCTTTTCTCGTTGGACTAGAAGAGACCTGAAGGTGCAGAGCTAAAAAAAAAATTAAAAGATGACTTTTTGCTTCTGATTGTCTAAAGTGGTGATGTTCTCTCTCAGGGAATTCCACATCTCAGTAACAATAGCTCCATACTGATGGCAATGGCCATTTCTCCTTGGATGGGTGGGCACAGGAGCTGCTGCCTGCAACTGGAACTTGGCAGCTGCTGGTCCCAGCATCTCCCCTCCAGTGTGGGGCCTCTGGTAGCTGCAGCCCTCTGCTCTCTGTGAGTTTAATGGAGCAGGTTGTTATAGTTGTTGTATAAGGTGTGGCTTTGAGGATTTCTGTTTTCAGACTCTTTATTGAAATCCACTGAACCGTGCTGTCTTGTCTTTCATTTATGTTTTTTATTACGCTTACATGCAAGGTTTTGTCATAAAAGTGTAGTTGCCAGGAGGCAAGTTGTATATGAAAAATGCTCTGGTTGTTTTATTTGAATAGCAGAGCATATGTAGGATTCCAGGATTTAATGGGCTGCTTAGGTGTGTTTAAGTAAGTTTGGAGTGTTGCAAATGCTCGGGGAGGGAGCTGAGCTGGATGAGCAGTGCCTCACTCTGGGGTCCCAGGCTGGGGCTGGAGATCTGAGATGTAATACCCAACCTCCTGCTTGGGGTAGCAGGGTAGGAGGCCTGGAGTTAACCAGAGATCATGGGCAGGTTTGCATCAGAGCCCACTAGGTTTAATTTTAGACAAAGGGTAATTAATACACAAAAGTTTTGCTGTGGAATTTGGTGTTTTTCCTAAAGAGGTAAATCTGTGCATAGGTACAACCCCACAGCCCCCATCTCCCTCCTTCCCTGCAAAGATCTTTGGGATCAAGACTGTCAACCTTTTCCCCAAAAGGTGAGTTCCTTTCTGGAAGGAAGCTTGGTGAATAGATTTGATGCAAGTGAGCTGCCCCACACAGAACTCCTGTGAGGCTTTGGAGTGGATGTAGCCCTGCCCTCCTCTGTTCTGCCTCAGCCTGGATCCAGCTCTGGTTTTTGTCAGTGGGTTGTGGGTTGTGTCCTCTGCTCTTCACTATTTTGATTGTGAATGCTGACATCCACTTGCATATAAACCTAACAGCCAGTTTCTTTACTGGTAAAACTGAAGGTGCATTCAAACTGGGAGTCAGCTAAACACCCAATGGAATTAATTAATTATATACATTAATTCTGAGTCTGTAAATACCAAGATTTAACAAGGATCAGATTTAAGCTTCTAGCCAAGGTCTGTGTTTATTAAAATTTCTTGTGATATCCCTGAAGCTTATGGGCTATGGGGAAATATTGTTCCCAAGACCAGGTTCAGGACAACCTGTTCTTTTTAGACCCAAATTTCTGGAAATATATTTGAGGGAATGGAGAAAAGAATCATAGAGTTCTCTTTGAGTGAAGTGGGGAACTCTGTAGTACACAAAGAAACTGGAAAAGATCCATGAAAATCCAAGATAAAAGGAAAACTAACCATTGCTATGTTAGGAGAACACAGTGAAACCCTGATGTTGGGCTTTTGGCAGGTCTGGGCATAAGACAATTGCTTACTGTTGCATAGCCCAGGCAGACCTGGCATCTTCTCCTCTAGAGCTCCCCTGCCAGCTGCCTCAGCCGTAAATGGGATCCCACAAACATGTACAGTCAAGGATGAACAATGAGAAAAGTTAAATATATTCCAGGGGTTAAGAAAGAAGAGTGGAACTGGGGAGCATTTTTTAAATCTCATTTTGGTATCAGCTTTTCTGCATTAGGTCTACAATGAATTGGGAAAAAGAGAGTGGTCTTTGCCATATGGTAAACTGGAGATGCTGGATGTTTTTTATCCTTGCTGTTGGTTTGTCTGCTCAAATCACTCACTCTGCCTAAGAGATCTGAGCTCAGGCTGTTTCATAGGGAAGGTGAGGTTCCCCAGCTGTGGCTGCTTCACCAGAGAGACAATGAGTGAGAGTAGAGGCTCAGATGGAGGTGCTGACCTTGCACAGTGGGTAGCTCAGCCCACTGGGCAGCTGGGGATGTGCAGAACTTGTTGGCTTGGTCTTGGAGGACAGATATAGACTTGTTCTCACAGGGCACACCCTGGTGTAGACTGATGGGTGACCATAGGAAAGCACATTACCTTCATCTCTGAGCACTCCCTGGTCTATAAACTCAGAGGTGCTGCAAGGAGTAATTAATCTGAAATACCTCCAGGAACACTTTAAACATGAAAAGTGACACCTCAAATTTGTTATAAAATGAGGTGACAAATCATTTGAGCAAATGTTGGGTACCTGTCATAAGACATCCTCTCATAAGAGTGAGAATCTTCTAATAATCATTAGAAGCTTATTTGCATGGATTTTTCCTGTATTTGATGTGAAATCTTGTTTGGCTGGATGCAAGGAAGGCTAAGTATGTGCTGAAAGCCAGTAATTTGATTATCTACACTCTTTCTGTCTAGTTATATGATCCTTGCAAAGTCCTTTATTAAAACCTATTTAGAAAGAGTTGCTAAACCTTGGTGGAATGCCAGCCATGCTAATACAATCTGGCCAGTGAAGAGTAGGTGCTTATTGAACAGAAAACTTTAATCTTGTTAAGACTGGATACAAGAGGAAATGGTAATAACTGGGTTGTGCTGAAACTGTCGCTCAGATAATGACGGTGGCACCTCCGTTGTGGTGTGGACACACCTGTCCTTTTTCATACTGGAAAACTCTTCTTTCATGTAGGATAATCCTAATGTATAGGATTCCAAGAGAGCTTTTCACAGGTCATAATTATCCCCCATGCCAGCAGTTCCTGAATAGGCATCTTGGTCACTTCATTTGCATGTTGTGTAGCTGCCATTTGTTTTTTTTGAAGGGGAGGGATTCCTTTGAGGCAAGTCGGGTTAGCAGTTTGTACCTTTCAAAAATAATTTTTAGAATATCAGTAGATGTTGTGGAAACTCATAGATAGCAAAAAAAAATGGTATCTAAAATAAGAGATGCTCTTGGCATTTTGTCTGTATGTGTTAGAGGAGGAGACCATGTAATTTGAAGGCATTAGTAGGAGCTGGGCAGTGATAGCACATCGAAAAGAGTCCCCTGTAGGGAACCCTCAGTCCCAAATGTAAAAGGAGACATCTCTCCAGAGCTGGACCACGTTCCTTCTAGGGCCACAAACTGTTTATAGAAACGCTCAAAAGCCACACTAAAGTAGCTGGACTGAGGTTTGCTGAAAGCTATGGATAGTTTCAGTGGAATGTTTAATTAGGATGGTGAATTTGGGCCAATTAATAGCACAGCATTGCTGAGAAAAACAAGGAGATCTGCTGCTCTTCCATGACTTTTATTTTAAGACTGTACCAGGGCAAATAATGTAGCTTTAAGTAAGGGGGATCCCTGTGAGGGGAATGAATATCCAGCATGGCACTTGCATGCCCCCAACTAGAAGAGCACCCTTGTTATTTCCTGAACACAATCTTGAGCTGTCCATACCCAGCATTTGTAGCATCAGGGAGTGTGTGAACTCAGTGTGGAGTGGAAGAGACTCATCTCCCCACCAACAGAGCTGGGACAGAAGTGACCCCACTCCCCACCAGCCATTCTCAAGACCCACATGGTCCATTCTGGTTTGGGAAAGACCACAGCAGCGTTACAATCCCCTCTGCACCTTCTGGGGTGTATGTATTGCTTGTCTGCCCATCACAAGATTTAGTGACCCTACAAGTTGCTGTGGCTCTGCATTTTCTCTCCCAAGAGTGAGTGGTTGACAATCCATGACTGGATCATCTTTGAGTGTAGGCTGATTTATTCTTGCAATTATTGTAAACAGTAATAGAATTACAGACTGTTATTTAGTGGTAAAAATGTTCATAACTGTCTATAAATAACATCAAGCAGAATATTTGATAGAAACCCAATTGTGAAATGAGATTCTGTCAGTCCCTTGCCTGGTCTTATTTTACAATTATGTGCATTGACATCTGTTATTGCTAATTATTTCTTCAAACTTCAGCAACGATCTCTTGCACTTCCTGTAAGAAATGCTGAAAGCTTTTAACAAACAAATTAATTATGTACAGTCTTTGATGCAAATTAGTCCAATTAGTTGTAGCATTGATACCTTCCTCATGTAAAAAGAAAAAAAAAAAGAATGATCATATGCATATTTATAAGTATCTTTTTGACAGATGATGGTAGGTCATGATGAGGAATTCATTTAGACTCATAGAATGACTTTTTGAAAAATGACAAAGTGAAATAACATTCTGGTGAAATACTGTGTTGAGTTAAAAAAAAAAGTTTAATATTTAAAGATGGCTTAATCTTTTCCTTTTTACTGTCTCAAATCTTGTCTCAAATCTTATATTTCCTCTCTAAGAAGTTCCAGTAAAACAATCCAAATGTCCTCTGAGGCCCATGTTTCCCATCCTCAGTTATTTCCCCACCATTCAGTGCAGCCCCTCTGCAAGAACCATCTCAACAATTTCCTCAAAAAACATACCTGAGTTCTAGTTTCACCCTGAGGAGAAGAATCAGTGTGAAGTAATTGTTGTTCTTCAGTCTAAATTACACTTTAACCAACCAAAATAGTAGTACATTGTGTGACACTAACCTGTAGTGACTGTTATTGATCAAGTGTTATTTTTTCAGCATTTTGTCCTCAATGTATTTGAATTCCACACATTTTGGAGGAAATTACCTACAATAGAAAGATTTTAAAAGTTGAGTAACAAATTCTGTGCCTGTGTTAGAAGACAGAAAACCAATGTTTCAGTCGAGAAGGAGAGTTTATGGCACCTCAAACACCAAACCTGCCTGGCTTCTCCTTTCAGTAAATTCACTTTCCATCCATGGACTAGATCAGGCCTTGCCAGGAGCAGCAGCTTTTATTCAATCCATGGATGTTTCTATGGAGTTCAAGTGCTCAGTTATAGCTTTCCTCTGAACACATGCAACTTATTGACTGAATCCTAAGACTTTTTTTTTTCTCTTTCGATTGTTCCCTTTGCTTTGTTGCCTGTTAAGGAATGTGACTGACACATTTTCTGTGGTTGGCTTTTGAGGGTTGGTCATTGTCAAGAATGGGTGTGGTGAAAGTCATTGCTGGTGTGTGTTGGGAATTAATTCCCCTTCTGACTACTCTGTCCAGGTATTTCATTAATTCCTACAAGCCCAGCTTGGGGAGAGTTACAAAACTGGGACTGTGACCTTGGTAAAATGTTGATTCCAGGAAATAACTGGTTTGCTCTCATTTTGCACCTCCCAAAAATTACAGCATCAACCAAGTGCTGCTGTGTGGTAGAAGATGGACTTTTTGCACATCTCATTTCTGAGATTACATTGCCACAGAGCTGTTTGAAATCTGCCATGACTTCTCTTTGAAAATGTCAAAGAAAGGAAAAAAAAATATAATGCTTTGTTTGAATATTTTTTCCCCTAATGGAACAGAGTCAAAAAACTGTGTTTGCATGTTTTGTAACTCCAAGGCAAAACTCTTTCTCGAGGAGTGTTTCAGCAGAGGGATGGGAGAGAACAAATTGCATTCCACATTTTTGGTTTTCAAAACTTCATGTTTGAGGTTTTTCACACAACTGTAAATAAAAATGCAGCTTTTGTGATTTTTGTGGAAAAATAGAAATTTCATTTGAAAAGCTACTTTTTATCCTGAGAATATTTCAGTGAGAGAAACCTCTAACTGACATAAATGCCCAGTTGGAGACAGTGTGAACTTAACCACAGAGAGATGCTACAGAAACTGACTGTGGTAATACAGGGAAACAGCATTTACTTTGTTTCTTACAAAGACAAGGGATTGCAAATTTTCCACTCTCTAGAAATAAGAAAACAAAAGCTTGATTCACTGGGGTGAATATCAATATTTGCCTTTTCACCCCACTGGTAGGTTGTGAAATTTTCTTTTGAGTTTTGTAACCAGCAATACTTCGTTCTAATAAGCAGAAATTAAAAGCTAAGTCTAGTGTCAGGTATCACAGGAAGTTCCTATTTTAAATGGGAAGGGAGAGCCACAAGTTTATTCTGTTTATTCTGCTTTTTATCAGGTTACCAAGCCTAATACTGAGTGGAAGTCACCTGTTCCATGCAGTTGTGCAGGCAGTGATCTTGGGTTTGTGTGAAGGGTCTGTGAGGGTTGGGTTTGGGTTTTTTGTGTGCTGGCTTTCAAACTCCCATGGTTTCTGCAGATGGGACTGTTCGGGGATCTTCCTTCCGCAGCAGTTTTTGCAAGCCCAGGGTGTGACACACCTTGTAAGCGGAGCAAGCTTCAGCCTTTGAGTGTGGTTTGTCCTGCCCTCCATCCTTTCTTTTACTCAGTGCTTCTATGAGTAAGTGACTGGGCATCCAGGTCTCTGCAGCCCAGGAACAGGCTCAGTGTCACCAGGTTCCCATCTGCAGGCAGCAGTTTTGCCACGAGTTTGCAGGAGCATCGCACCTTCTGCCGGGCAAACTTCTTAGGATTGAGACATTAGCTGGGATTTGTAGTTCAGGACTGAGAGCCCCAAAATATTCACTCCAAATACAGACACTGAGGAGGTAAAAGGTGCTGGCAGGGGCAGCTGGAGGGAAGAGGGCACATTGCTGCAGGCAAACACAGAGGTAACAGGGCTGAGCAGACTTGATCATGTTCACCCTGAGTCTGGGTTCCAACAGGGAGCCCAAAGGCCCCAGCTCCTCAGCCTGTGCCCTAACAGCAAAACCAGTTCCTTTTCTCCCCAGTCGCATTGTTTTCTCTTGGAATTCTGCCTCATGTTTTCCTAATTATTCCACTGCAATACTCAACCCAATAGTTTCATGAGGAAGCCAATCATAACGATTTAAACACTTCTACAAAAGACAGATTAGCAGATTAGTGGCTGCTCTGGAAAATGTGCAGCAGTGCTTGAAAATTAATCCTGCTCCTAATGCAGGGAAAAAAACAAGCAGGCCTGTTATTAGTGTTTCCTATTTAAAATAGACTTCAATTTCTGATTTTAAAATTGCAAATGCTATAAAAATATGGTGAAGTGTGTGTTCTGAAGAAACCTCTTGAGGTTTCCTATAGCTAATTATTTACAGTATGAAGATCTGGCATAACAGGTATAGGCATCCTGGCGATTATGTATGAACATAATCATGGCCTGTCAGATGTTTTTAATTAAGCTTTCCCCAGTCTGAGTGCTCTGAATGGTGATGAGCATTAACATCCTTCAGCAGAGCAGTGAACAACTTATTTACAGACTGTGCCCATGTGCTGTGCTCAGTGTTAAGCTTTGAAGTGTGGATTTAGTTGGAAACTAAGCGAGGTCCTGTATTTGTGCCTCGGTGATTCCTGCTCCCAACTATTCTGTCTGCAGGTTGAGCAATCCTTGAGCCTCTGTTTTTGATCATAGACTAAGCTAGAGGTATAAGGAGCTTTCTGCAGCCAACATCTCATGATCTCATGGAGGGATCTAAAAAAGAGAGCCTGGATACATTCCCAAGTATACTCCAACATCAGGTTCTGCAAGGTAAACTGTGCTGCCAGCTCCTCTCCCTTCCTTGTTCTCAGGAGAGCTGCACGAGTGACTGTCTCCTTACCTGGCTGGAGGGGTTATTCATAATTGGACAGGAACACTGGAAATCTGAGTGCTAGGCTTGAAGAATACACCAGGCACAGGAAAGGGATTTTTCCCCTCTTTTCAGCAGTGGGAAGGTCACATCTGGTCTGCTGTGTCCAGTTCAGGGATCCCCAGGGTGAGAAAAACATTGTCAAACCAGAGTAAGCCAAGCCAACATCCCCAGAGTGGTTGGGCACTGGACTTTCAGGGAGACCCTGAGACAACTGGGTCTGATCAGCCTCAACAAGAGAAAGGTAAAAGCAGGGAGAAGGGTACAACTGGCATCTGCAGATTCCTGATGTGTAGTTAGAGAGGAGATGGAGAAACCCCTTCCTAGAGATGGCAGAGAAAGGAGGGAGGTAGTGGGGGGTGTGAAGCAACAGGGGAAACTCCAGTGGGGTGAAAGAAAGAAATTCTTCAGTGGAGAGGAGTCAGAGAGAAGGTGGGATCAACCATCCCTGGAGAAGCTCAGAGCTCCAGGGAAAACACCCTGGGCAGCAAGACACAGAGGCTGGTCCTGCTTTGAGCAGGAGGTTGGATGGAATCCAAAGTTTCTTTCCACACTCAGCTGTTTCATGGTCCTGTAAAATCTCATTGGGGGTGTAACTTCTCCTAATTCTGTCTCTCAGTGATCTTAGAGCTAAGAGCACTCAAACTGTCTTGGAGTTTTTCTGTCTCCTCCAAGCAACGTATTGGTGTCCCCCAACATATTGCAAGGAAATACTGTTGTTTGTGGGGTGATTGGGAATTGCATCTAAACACCTGCACAGAGGTTATACAGAGAGGTGTCCTGCATGTCTAAGATAAAAAGACTTATAACATTGTTGCTTTTAATGTATACTCAGTTGGCTAAAGCTTGTATTAGCATGAATTTTGTTCTATGGGAACTAAAAGACTGTGGGAAGTCACTCCTTGATTTAGCTAAAAATTCTGCATATTCAGAACTAAAAATAGGATTTAATACCCAGGGAAAAGAACATCCTGGCTGGGAAATATTTGAGAGTGGAATCTCTTGCTAAAGGATGTGGCAGAGGGCATCCTTTATCCTGTCCAAAAGTTCATCTCAACAATAGTGTACAGGTAACTGATCCCAAGCTTTCCAGCTTGAGGGGAAACCCTAAGCAGACGTGCATACCACAACTAACTAACTGAGCCAAGCACTTTGTTTCCTCTATTTGACTTCCAAAGACCACTTACTCCATGGACCTGCTTCTCTTACTCCCTTAGGGGCCACCAGTCACAAACACAGAGCCCTGTATGGAGGTATTTATTAGGGAAGCTGTTCTGAGGTGAGGGCCCAGCTGACCTTCAATGTGGAGTTTTTAATTTCTTTTAATCTTCCATAATCTGGGATCTAAACAGCTCCAGATCCACAGAGCTGTACAAATCAGCTCAGAGTGCTGATATCCCAGGAGCTCTCCTGTGCATCAGATCCACTGTGTCCTCTTTGTTTTCATTTTCCTTTTTCCTTCACCCTCTTTTTTATTTTCTTTCTTTTTTTTTTCAGAAGAGTTGGGGAGGGGTGTGTGTGTCCTGCTTTTTAAAGAGGGAAACTTCTGGCCATCTGCATGTAAAGCAGGTTGTTGCTTGCATGAATATCTATGCCTGGTCATTTAGGAGTGCTCATGCATTTCCCTGTTTTGTGTACAAAACTGTGTGAATTGCATACAATTTAGGGTAACCAGTGCAATCACAAAGTATTCCTACACAAAGTATGGCAGCTCAGCTTTTGTCAAAAAATAAGCTATGTAAATAAAGGTAGTACTGGCAAAGATGATGAAATTAAGATTAGCAAGTAATGAGTAAAATGATTTACTTGACTACAAAGAGAAACTGGATGAGAATCTTATCTGGGAAACAAATGTAAATTCTCAGATTCCATTAGAGATACATTAGAAGTTGGTGACAGCTCCCAATCCAATCCATTATAAATCCATATCAGCTGAAAGGGCTGCATTACAAAGATTATCTGTGTAGGGCTGGTTATACTGAGTCCTCACTGTTACAATAAAAAAATCTCCTGTTACTTAACCACTTCCTGCAATCATCATCTCTGAGTCTAACAGTTTGAAATTAGCTGAACAGGATCCTCTTTTTTGTTAATTTGCTTATGATTATAATTGAGGGAAAACCATCCTTTTTAAAAACTAGTTAGCTTTTAACTTCAGGCCAAAACCTTCCCATTATCCAAATGAAAGAGCACAGATAAAATATTTTCTATTTTATTTAGTATCAGCTTCTTAAGTATTTAAATTTTTTTTTAACAAACGTTTAAAAACATAAATCATGCAAACTTTGTGATTATGTGCTTGCATAGTGATTTGTAATGTCAAATTTTTGGAAAATGATTATTTGCATCCTTGATAAAGTAAATGCTGTCTGTTATTATACCTGTTTCTGCTATATGGAAATTGCTGTGCCTAAACAAACTGCATTATGAAAAACATGTGTTTTGAGAACCTGTTCTCTAAAGATATTTAATTTCCATTTAGAACACTAGCTTTAAAATTAATGACTCTGCTTCAAAATGCAAATTCCCCTTCTCTGTTTCAAGCAGACAAACTGAAGTTCACTGACTCCTGAAATATCGCTGCTTTGTCCCAAGAAAGCTCTGTCTTTTTAAATCTCAGTTCTAATTCCTCTTTGATTTTGCATCAACACCTTAATGGGGAAAAAATTCGCCACAAATCAGCATCTGATTAGCCCAAATCATCCCCTCCTAATCCCCCTCCAAAAAAAAAAAGCAGTTTGCAAAAGTACTGTCGTGCCCTCCCCATGTAGCATCTTTGTAAATTTAAAAACTCAGATGCACTGATGAAAATACATTGGACATTTTAATTAAAACTCATAAAATTGTTGGACATCTGCTCCAAATTGTTCAACATTTTAGTGGTTAACAGATTTTGTGCACCTAGATAATGAATTACTCGTTATTATTGGCATAAATAGTAGCTGTGGGGCTTTTTATAGCAAGATCAGAAGCCTCTTTGTGCAAGCTCTGGCTTACTTTATAGTCTTTTGGCAGATGCCTATTAGAACCAATAAGTTTAGCTAAAAAAAGGGAGGCAGAGTTAAACACAGGAAACAAGAGTTGAATGTCCGCCAATAAAAATGATCACAAATCAGGGCTGCTGATGTCATAACCCTTGAGGTCAGAGGTTGGGCGCGGAATAAATGGCTCTGAAAGGGGCAGCCTGTCTGGAGGGCTGAGCTGTTGTTGGCAGGCAGGCATGGCCATGAGTAAATGGAAGGCACAATGCCGCCAGTGGGCCTCATTAGCAGCCGGGCCCTTGCTGAAGAGAAGTGTTTGATGAATCCTTCACGTCCCACTGTGGCACTGTGTGATGGAAATGGAATAATTACTATGATCTAATGGGCGTCTCTTTTGCATGCGGGCCCCCGGTGAATGGAGCCCCTCTTTCATGGCATTCAGCCCGGGTTGTGTAAACTGTGGGGTGCCACTGGGGATGGACGGCGGCAGGTCCCCGCCGACCCGCTCGCATTCAGCCGCCACAGAAAAGAGAAGGCCAAGTAATTTACTTCCCTGCCTTTCACCATGAGAGTGGCAGATTGAAGGTCACACTCGATTTGGCAGGACTTGAGTCGCTCCCTGAGTTAGACAGATGCAACATCTATTTGCGGGACTTTGAGGGCCGGGCCGTTTAATTGCGGCGTGCGTGCTCCCGGCCGCGCTCCCGCCGCACAATGAGCACAGGGACAGGCCACTTTTGAGATAAAAGTGTGAGGTTTAGGTGTCTGCTGGATTTTTGGTGAGTTCTGCCTGTCTGTGTACGGAGCTGTGGTGGTGGCTCTCGAGGTCTCGCTCGAACCCCGACGCAGATGATAACAAGCAGCCCATTGTTGTCTTTATATAGATCATTAAAAGTCTGAATTAAAATAATTACATTTTCTGTAGACATCTTACTTTTCAGGCTGGAGAGATGTGACATTGTCTCTGCATGGAATTTGTTAGGAATGTGCTGTTCATGACATATTGATTGTGTAATGCTCCGTGTTCCTCGTCTGAATCCAGGCTGCCACAGTCCTGACATAACAAGATTTCGTTGTGGCTGATTTCAGATGTCTATATTAACAATCATCATCATTTCCTTATTGATGACATGCTTTGTACATCCATATGGCTTAAATTAAATTTCGCAGATTTATCTTTTTTTTTTTTTTTTTTTTTTTAAGCAGGACAATATTCTTTACAAACTCCCTCACTCCAGAAATGTTTTGTGCCTTTTTCCCCAGCACTCCCTGTGGGCATGCTTTTTAGGGAACTTTAAGCAACTTTTATTTGTGATGTTTGGTTTTATGATATGCTCCATGAATGGCTAATGAAGGCCAAACCATGGACACGTAGAAGTCGATGGAAAGACTCTCAATGGCTTCAGTAGGACCAGGATTAAAGTGTGTGGTCTACACAAAACTCAATGGAATCCAGTCTCTTGGAAAATATTTTTCCATGGGATGTTTTATAAGGTCATTTCAATTACGACCTGTACAGTATTTTTGTTGTTTGTGGTCACATGGAATCCTCACTCATCATTTGTGAAGACAACACAATCTTTCCTTTAGGCAACATTTTTTATTTTTAAAGAAGGAATAGATTGTGGATACTTGGGAAGGTCAAATCTAGGTCAGCATCAGTGCTCTAAGCAGTACTCTAAACACATGTTTACATCATTTGGAACCCATTATTCATGGTTTTATATTACTTATTGTGAAATAATGCATCAACAGTTTTGTTTTGTTTTGTATTTAACTGGCAATATTTGAGTGTTAAACTTCACATCAGCGGAGTGTGGGAGAAACAAGCATGTACAATTACTAGACAAAATAGATTGGAAGTTGATGATCTTCTGTTGCCTGTGGAATCATGGATGCAGTGATGTGGTTTTCTTGGCTACTTCAAAGGAATCCACAAAAAAAGCACCTACTAAAACAAAAGCTATTGTCAGGAACTGTAAATTCCCTGTACCTGGGTCTATGTGTTAGGTCTTTCTAACAGTTTTAGAAAGTTGTTTGAGGTCCACAAATTAAAGAAATCTAGAAATCCCCAGTGAAGTGTCTTTCAATGTGTTGTAGATTATCTGCACAATTGTATGATTCCTTTCTTTTGCTTCTTTGGCTAAATCTGATAAACCTGGCAGCAACCCTCCAAACCTGCCCAGGGCTTGGTCACTGCCCTGGCAGACAGTAATGTGTTTTTCTTAGCAGTGCCAAGTGTCTGACACAGTTTGGTTTCACAAACACGTTTTCCAGATGCAAACAGAGTGCTGAGCTTTCTGGTCAGGGAGGTGGCAGGAGGTTCAGCGTTTCACACTCTCCACTTGCACGTTCTCAGTGCTCAGGAGTCACTGAATCTCCCACTTTGGTCTTCCTTTGGCCTCTCCTTCCCCTGCAGAGTCCATGGAGTCCTTGGGAAAGAGATCCCTGAGCGGGTCCAATAGGATTTGCTGATACCCAGTAAGTGCAAAGGGAACAGAGGACACCCAGTGTAAGGCACTGATGAGCACTGGGCTTACTGGCCCTTTCCTTTTCCAGTTTGGGGTGTTCTTGCTGCAGGGCTCTCTTGATCTGGCTTTGCTTTCTGTGGCTCCACGATCCGGTGCATCCATAAAAGAGGCAGTCATCACACTGAACCCACCCGAATTTACTCCCTTAAATTAATTACTGACACCCTTCCAGCCAGCAAAACACATCTCACACCTCCCTGTGAGACAGTCCTTCGTGTGGCCAGAGCTGGCAGCTCCGAGTTTCCCTGAGTGCAGCAGGCAGGACTTGTGCCAGTGAGTTCAAAGAGCACCAGAAATGAAAGACAGTCTCAACCATGTTTCCCAAGTTGCTCAACACTCAGCAGTTCCCTTGCTGAGTCTGCACCTGAATAAGTGGCTTGATTTTTTCAAAGTTATTTGCCAGCCTGTAACTCTGTGTTCCTCATGATAAATAAAGTTTCAGAAGGAGTTGTTGTCCATTAAGTAGCTGGGAAACCTTCCCTGCTATATATACTGTTATTAGAATTATTATTCTTTTATTTGTTAGAGCTGTTATTTGTTCCTATAAATATTCTGTGGTAAATTAATCCCACTTCAGGAGATGAAGCAGGTTGGCTCTGTCATTTAATATACCTGAAGGTAAACATTGCTGATAGAAATCTGTCAGAGGCAGGAAAACACAAAAGCCAGTTCAGAGTTTCAAGCGTGTTTCAGTCAGTATCGATCCTCCTTAAACTGCTTTTTGGCTGTTCCTTTTTTTTTTTTCTGGGAGCACAGCAGCACCAGCAAACAAACAATCCCAAGTCCTGTCCCCCACCGATCCCTTGGAAAAAAGAGGTTAAATTTAAATAATCATTTTGAGAGCTGTTCCTGTTGTAGGTGGGGTTTGGAATGCGGAGTACAACAGACCCTCGCATTTTTCACTGATTATCTTTAATTACTTGTGAGGGCTGAGCAGCTCGCATTACCCCCAGGCACCGCAGACTGACAAGGAATCTTCTTTCAAGCCATTTATAGAGCATCGCATTATCAAGTAACTAACAGAGCAAAACTGACACGAAAAGAAAGTTCATTATGACTTTCATTATTGTCAAAAGAGTTTTATTTACTTTCGAAGCCCTACTTTTAGACACACTTTCTACTCGGAAAGTGTTGCCACCGTGGGGCTTCTCCTCTGCCCCGGAGGAGGCTCTGACGCCGCAGTGCCCAAAAACTCCTTCGGGAACAGCTAATTGTGCTTTTAGAAAGTAACTACATCTGTGAGTTGAAGGCTTGAAGAGATTTCTTTTGCCAGATTTTAGGTGGCATAAGGGAAAACGGAAAATTATCTGTACTAGGAGGTTTTTACACTTTCCTTTTCGCCTCATTCTGTGTTTTCCAGGGATGATGAGAGCTCTGCTGCTTCTGTGTCTGTCACAGATACCTTAGAGGAAGGCAGCGGGACACGGGGTGTCTAGAGCTGACAGATCTATGTCAAAGTGTCAACATGGAACACTTAAAATCCCAGGATTTCTGATATGAGCCTTATTTGATGAGGTTAGCACAGCGCACAAAAAAAATGCATCATGGATGGTGGGAAGCCGTGGAGATTTAATCTGCAAAGAAAGAGAGCCACAGTGCCTGAATTTTAGCACACTTACCTTGATGAACCTCTATCTCATTGCACAACGCTCCAACATAGCACATGGGCCAGTGAGGAACATGAGAGGTCGTCAGGAGTTATCAAAAACTTGGACTCTGAGGAAGACCAGAGTAGCCAAAGGCACGTCCCTCTTTCTCTGAGCCTGAAGGATCACCTCCATCCTGAAATAAAGCAGTGTAAAACCAGATGGGATTGCCAACCAGAGCTCATCATCTGCAAGATGACACTACTGTTATCTGGTAGAATATTGTAAAGATGCATCTTGGATTAGCTCACTGGACTCCACATGTGCCAGGACTTGGAAAATCCCAAACTCAGTGTCTTGGGTGTTGGGAATTTGAATCAGTGTTTTCTATTTTGCTTCATTATTATAGAGCAAAAAGTGCTCAGAGTGTTACCAGGGGGCAGCAGTAGCTGTGTGATGTCTCAGGTGTAGAACAGGAGTTGTTGTAAAAATTCCATTTCTTGGATTAAAGTTGCAAAACACATCTGCAGTTCATGGAGTGCAATCCATGCAATTCCACGTGCCTAGGAAAACATGCCTTGAGAGCCATCCAATAACTGGCACTGGGATACCAGAACAGTCCATAATTTTAACCCCTCCGCAATTTACAGATGTAATTTGAATTACTAACAAAAAATCTAGTGGCTAGAAGTGAAGCAGGTAATTACCTATTAATCTTGGCATGGACTTGTCCTTCTTTAACAGTGTCAGATTCCATATGTAATTTGTTTGGCCTGTTTGCTTTTAAAACTGGATTTATTTATGTATTTATTTACTACATCTGTGGAAATGCTAACTGAGCCTTAATAGGCAGATGGGAGTATTTGCAAACCATCTTATTTGTCTGATTTTCAGTACTGTGGTTTATCAAGTAGTTGACGGGCAAATTGAAAAGCCAGTCTGTGAATACAGATACTTTTAATCACAGAGTGTACTGAAAGCATCAGGCACTGATGTCAGGTTTTAAATTAATTCATTGATTACTGGCAGTGTTGGGAATGACAAAGATATCCAGATTTAGGTAAATGCGACCAAGTTTGCCTCTATTTTGTATTGTCAGCAGCAGTTCCAGCCTCAGCACTCTTTTCAACAACTCATTCCTCCTCTATATCTCATACATTCATTTTTGTTTAATTTTTTCCTTTCTGTTAAGATGACCCAGGCAACAAGCAATCAGGTAGCTGATGGATTTGAGAGCAGTTGTTCTTCTGTGCTACTGAATTATTTCAGGTTTGGTTTTTTTTGTTTGTTGGTTGGTTTTTTTCTGTGATAATGGAAAGCCAGGATAGTGCATGTCACTCTGACCCAGAGTAGGTTGAAGAAGCAGCAAATGGCAGGATTATAGGTCACAACAGACAAGCTGTACCACAGAGCTGCTGCTGGGGAAGGCAGGATATATTATGCAAGTTGAAAGTGCATCTTGTGTTATGATGGAGTCTGCCAAAGAAAACAGTTTTCTCCTTTATTATTCTACCTTTTCAATTCTAATTAATTTTTTTTTTTAAACAAGGCTAATGGCCTATAGGTATGGGATGGGAAGATAGGGCTGAGATAATGAGAACATCATCATAAAAAGTAAAATGCTGTGTAAAAAGGGAAGATACTAAAGGTGAAGCATGTTTGGCACAGGTACTTTACAGTATCCATTAGCTGCGAGCTACTGAGATGGGTCTTGACTGGTTCTCCCAGAAACTTTGGCAACTTTCTTCTTCTCTGTTTTGAGAGAAACAAAAGTCTGTGCTGAGTGAACTGGGTTGGGCTGGGCTGCACTTGAAAGTCGGGGCATAGTGGCCTCAGTGACATCTCAGGCTTCGAAACACTTGCACAGGCATTTCACTACAGGTCAGGAAAAATTGCATCTGCACTTGGAAGCCCAAAAGCTCTGGGCTGTGCTGCTGTGACCTCCAGCTCCAGAGGGAGCGGGTTGGGAGCTGCAGCACGACTGGGCAGCTTGGGAATATCCACGCCAGCCATAAACAAGTTAAACTGGATGCTTGAAGTGCTCATCACATGGCATCAGAGTGCTCCTAGTGGGTTCATTTGCCTTTTGGGAAAACAGAAGGTTTGGCCACATGCAGCTCAAAGCCAGGAGACTGCGTTGCTTCCACTTCTTCTGGCCCGTCCTCGGCACACTTAAAAGCTGCCCAACTTTAATAACTGTTAATAACCACTGGGCACCAAAGGAAGCTTTGACTCCTCTTTTGTGATGATATTACTTCTCCATCTCTTGCCAGTACAGCGTCTTCTGAGTGCAAGCAAACAGGGAACACATGGATTTTAAATCCCTTGGCTTTCCAAGCAGGAAAAAAAATGAAATATTTCTTAATCCTTTTTGGACACACAGGGAAAATCTAGAGGTGTTTTCATGTCCTCGTTGCTACAAAATATTTTTCCCTTCTCAGCTACAGTTTCCCCATGGCCCTTCTGGTTGACCTGATGTATATTTTGAAAGCATTTTTGCCTCCAGCTTTCCTTTGCCTGCTCTGCCCCTCTGTGTACCCAGCAGCAACAATAACACTCTCCAACCTTCTTGCTCTAGTTTGTGTGTAGCTTTAAATTGTTCTCTGTCTCAGGGCTTGCAGACATGATATTGGCTCTGTGTTACCTGAGTCTGTCTGAATAAATTCCCCCTACAGGAAGGCTACTTCCAGATGAGATGAAGATCAGATCCAGATGAATATTCGGATTATTTGATGGTGCTAAAGGAAAAAATTTCTTTATTTCACAAAGTATCCTGCTCATATCAGAGACACCTAGATGTTTTTCTAATCGTTTGGCACATGTAAAAAAGGGGAGAAATGCTTTCTACAGTGCAGTTTGTTTTCTGAAAGAAAACAGCTAATTGCATATGTGACCACTCAAGAGTGTGCCATTGAAAAAAAAAAAAAAGGAGCCTAAATAACTGTTGCATTCTCAACAGTATAGTCTTGTGAATAACTAGAAGGACCTATTCATTATTTGCCTCCAAATATATCTCTACTCAAATGATTCTTCTGTTTGGGGGAATCTCTATTAATAGAGACCAAGGAAAATAATGTCGTCTTTGTCTCTTTCTAAGACATGTCCTTATTGTCTTTTGGACAATTGGGTCATTTATGATGATGAGGTAACTTGTTCTGAATCCTGAAAATGCAATTTCAGATGAACTGTGAGCAGTTTCACTAGTTGTTAAAATGTCTTTGCTACCTAATTTACAATAGGCAGTGTTCTAACACGGGTGTAAACAGCAGCTTAAGCATCTGTACTCTTCCTTGAATGAAAAGGAGGGGGGAAAGGTTTAAAATAACATGTCATGTCTGTGAATTCTGCTGTTTTTCATATTTTATATTCATCTTGGGAGAACAGGGCAAGTTTGATAGAGGACACATGGCTGAGTCCCCTGAGCTGAGCTGCCCCTCGAGTGGGGATGGGCCGAGCTGTGCAGTGCAGCAGGTGATGGATGAGCTTCACCTCAGCCAAAAACTGCCTTAACTATGGCAAGCAACAGCCCAAAATTGATCCTTTGGCTCTTCAGAATCTCACAGCAGCTGCTCCCTGTCCATGACAAGCTGATTCCTACCTCAGAGCGATGCTTGTCTCTACCCTTCGAGTTCCTGTTATTTTGGATAAGTCAAAGATTGGGATTTACAACAGAAGCCCCTATAAAGGGCTCATAAACCTCTCAGGCCTGCAGATTGTAAGCAGATAATTAAGTTAAGCACCTGCTTAAGAATTGTGCTGATATGCAGCTCTAACCCTGGAGTCAGTGGTTCTGTGCTCAGGAGCAGAAGCAGAGCTGTAGTTTCTCATTTACTTTATACAGGGATGCAAAGATTTATATTTGAATGTCAGAGGAGATCAGAGAAAGAATTCATTCATTTCAGCTAGTGCTAACTTTGACTTGTGCTATGATACACCTTTATTTATTGAATTCTACTTTATGTTTTTACCATTGGGCTAGAAAAACTAATAAAGGGAGAAGAGGAGGATGTAAGAGCTTGACTCAGCGTGGATATTGATGTGGTTTAAGACTATTTAAACTAAGCTTGTGTAAACCGTTGTGCTGATATAAGTAACTACATTGCAGACTGCTGCTGCCAACCATTTTCACTGCAATTTACAGCTGTGCTGTAAATTAACCAGTGCAGCTAAACTCCTATAAACTAGGTGAAGTTTATTTCAAGGGTATTTTCACATAAAGCTGTATGGCTTTAATTATCTGTTTTTAAACCACATAATTTTGTTAACCCAGCGTAACTTTTTATATGTAAAGTAACCTGCAGAAAATTGATGGAGCGCCAAAATCTGCTCTGTCAGGGTTTTTGCTTCGCTGGAAGTTTGGAGTAAATTTCTTTACAGTTACATTTAAGAGCAGAATGTGCCTTCTTTCTTTTCTTGGTGTTTTTAGAACAGGGAGGGAATAACTCCTTAACTCATCAATTTCATAGGATTGCAGTGTCATGTGAAGAATGAAAAGTAGGTTATTATCTAGTCAGTAAAATCAGATCTCATCCTCCAAAGAAAAACACCTTAAGTTTTTCTAATCAGTCTGCTTTAAAAAAAAAAAAACAAAAAAAACCTCCAAAAAACAACCAAACAACCAAATGAACTATTTTTAGTTTAAAAGCTTTGGGCAGGGAGGGTTTCACCAAAGCACAATAGAAGTGTTACTCTATCAAGCCTTTCTTTTTACACTTGTGCTTCGTGAATGAAGTTCCATCCCTTGTGCTTTATTTACCCTGTAATTTATTTCCCCTTCTCTCCCCAAACAACCATGGACAGAAAAACACCAGCAAGAGCAACTACTTTGAGAAAACACCAGTTTGAAGATAGACAGGAGTTTTGCTGAGACAAACCTGGCTGGAGAAAACACACCTGATGTTTATAACAGAGCATCTGGCAGGGAAAATGTAGGTGGGCTGTTTCTTTAGCTGATATAAATTCAGGTATTTCTACTGATACCACTGGGGTGACAGTGACTCTGCACCACTTGGAGGCCTGGCCCACTTGTGCCTCATATCAGTTTTAGGTTAACAGTGCTGGATGGCTCTCTTCATTCTGCTACACTATTTACAAAATGATTGTCATTAACTAGATGATGACTTAATAAACGTGTAAGATAAATTCTTCTTGGCTGCAAAGCAAAAATGATTGGCAGCCTCTGCTTGCTTAAATTAAAACAAGAAGTTGCTTTGACATTACATTTCCAAACAGGCAAAAACTTGCATTGCCATTTGGAGCAGTAAAATGAAACCATGACAATATTGTTGTTCGAGTGGGTGGTGCTGGAAATTGTTTTACTTGAAACTTCTCATTTATTTGGGCACACAAAGCAGCCTCTTGCTTTCTGTTCAGTGTGTGTGAAGGGGTATCATGGCTACCTAGACATGATTATTTAGTGAGCAGCCTCAGATTATTTGCTGTCTCCATGTATGTACAGATATGGATTTGAATTAATTGAGGGAGTGCTTCCTCTCTAATTCTCTCTTCTGTTAGAAGCTTGCTCTGCTGGGTTTGCACCCATGCCAACTGCTCAGTTTTGAGAGGAGCAATAATGTGGTTAAAAAAAGAAATGTAATTATTTTAAGCATTTTCTTTCTAAACTTTTTTTTTCCATCTGCAGTTAATTTCTGTCTGATTAGTCTGACCTTTCACCCTATAAGGAAGTAGTTTAGCAAAAGGGATAAATGTGGTCACAGTACATGTGTGTGTGTGTGTGTGCTTATGTATGTAATCATCAGCTTTATTGCTTTATGTCCAGCACAGAGAAATTCTGATTGCAAATATTTCTCCATGCTTTTAGCTGTGCTAAAGCTTCCATCAGTGTTTGAAACTGTTTTTTCCCCTTTCAAACATTTTGATGAATGTGAAATCACAACAAAAATTCTAGTTTGTTTTTTTCCCTAAAAGTTTTATTAGAGCAAATTAAAACACAGAAAATAGTCTTTACTTCTGAATCTATTCTTGTATTTTACTCATCATTCATTAGAGAAATTAAATCTTTGCTTGTGCTTAGAAAATTAATATGTTTTCACAGAAGGATACTGAAATAAAATAGTGCTAACACTATGGGAAAGTGGCAGCTGAGAAGGAAGATGTCTTTTAGATCTCTCTTACCCAATCTTTCATTTTCTGTCTCAAACAATGTCCCCTGTCTTAGGTCTTGTAAGATGAAGTGCTTCTTGATTTGTGTGTTATACAAAAAAGATTCATTTAACTGCATTGTTGCCTCATGCTACTGATTAAGCCTATGGGTGATTCAAAAACAGTTGTAAGCATTTGTGCAAAACATTTGATGCACCTACATCTGATAGCTCAGGGCACTTGTCCTGCTCCCAGCACTTGTGGTTGTTCAGATTCAAATTCAGAGCTGGCTTTCTGTAGTTCATGGATCATTACAATCAGTGCTGAGATATTGGCTCGGATTTAATTCAGTTTGCTTTTCAAATTACACAAGTTACAGGAAATTATTGGCAGAAGGATGACTCAGTGGATGTATTTGTTGCCTCCCAGTTTGACTTGAAGCATGTGGTGCTACAGACTTAGTGAGGGCAATTGTTGTGGGATGTGTAACTGTGAATTCCATCTGGGATCTAATCAGCTGTTGATGTGACACCTTTATGGCACTCCCAGCTGTAATTTGTACAGTCCTTAAATGGCAGCTTTCATGGGTTGTCTCTTTTGGCACTGGCTCAGGTATTTGAAAAATAAATCCAGTTTGTGAATACATACGACCAAAGAGGCGGATTCCAAGCCAAGAGCAGTTTGTTCAGCTGAGTGAAGACAGATTATCTCAGGATGGCAATCTTTTAATGAGTTTTGGAAGCATCCAAGAGGTGGGAGCAGGAACAGGTGACCAAGGGGATTACCAAGACACCATCCCAGAATGCAGGGATGGAGTTAGGAAAGGCAAAGCTCTTCTGGAGCTGAATCTGGAGAGGGGTGGGAAGGGGGAGCTGGTGACAAAGGACATGAAAGAAACCAAGGAAACTCAATGAATTCTTTATCTCAGTATTAACTGGTAAGATTTGCCCTCAGAACTCCCAGGTCCCATGGTCAGAGGGAACATCCTGACAAAGGAAGGCTTTCCCTTGGTGGAGGTGGATCAGGTTAGGGAATATTTCAACAAACTCTGCATGCAGAAGTCCCCAGGACCTGATGGAATGGGCCAATGAGAGCTGAGAGAGCCAGCTGATGTCTGTCCTTGTGATGTCACTATCAACTAACTCAGAATCTCAGAGCATATAAAGTTGGAAGGAATATCTGAAGGTCATTTGATTCCTCTCAGAAAGCTGGTGGCAATTCCAGGGAGATTCCTGCACTGCGAGTGCTCCTATTTTCCTGCATAATAATGCACAGCTCAGACAGCTTCTTAAATTCTCTGGCTTTGCTCTGTTTTCTTTAAAATGTATACTTTCCTCAGTCTTGTTTCACTGATTGGGGGTATTCACTGCTTGGAAACCTTGAACACTGTGTTTTCCTGCTCATTTTGGGGCTCCTGATTGTGCTACATACAGTACTCAACAATAACAGGAGAATGCTATGAAGAGATGGCTCTTGTTGTCATTAGTTGATGACAACAAGTAAAACTAATTTATGTGAAAATCCTTTACTCCCTGGGTGACTCTTTCCAGTCTGATGTTTAAATTTTGGAAGTGTTCCAGGCCTGGAGATGTGTCTCGTGGCATCAATGCCTTGCGGATGGAAGAGAAGCCAACATTAACTTCCAACAAAACTACTTTTTTTTATTACTCCCTTCCACCTTTTAATTTCAGGGTGACCTTTTCATTTGGGAAGCAAATCACGCTTCCCTTGTCATGCTGCTGATGAGGAGATGAGCTCCTTACCTGCGTTTTCAGGGCACTCATTGCTGCGTGTCACTGTCACTGCAGGAAGACGATGTGCTGTGAGAATCTTGCCCAAAGCACACGAGCAAAGTTCACATTAGGCATCCGCCTAAATTAAAGCAAAGCTTGGCACACTCAGCAACAGTTCAAAATCCAATCTTGTGTTGTCACAATTTCTCTGTCATTAGCCTAATGTTAGTGTGAGTGGTGTGTGCTGTCAGCCTTCCTTCCCTTTCTGTAGGGAATGTTGTATGATTGCTCCTATTATATCGAGAGTTTCAGCACTGGGAGCTGCTACCACTGGTGCTGGTGCAGTACTTATTTGCCAGAATGGTACGAGCTGCTCACAAAATAGTCTAATTTCAGCATCTGTCAAAGAAATTAGGCTGATCAACAAAAGACTTCGCTTGATTGCTTTGAAAAAAAAATTAAGCGCTGGCTTATGACACACAAGGCATAAATTAAATCATAACTAGATCAAGATTACTGACAAGAAGTGATGACAGGTGTTGTGAATATGTTGACATGGGGATACTGCCCTGTGTAACAATTGTCAGTCATGGGCCAGTTTTGAGGTTCGGCTGTGGCTAATGGGAAAGTAGGAACATGTAGGAACTGTTATTAACAATCACATCTTCGAAAATAATAATTTGTACTACAAACATTTCCCTCTTAAACAGCTGCAGACACATCGGATACAGCAGTATTTTGCTAAGCCACATGTAAAGTGCTACAAGGGTGTTCAGTACAGTGATTAAAAAACAATTTCTAACAGAGACACTGGGCTGGGACGAGGGAGATGGGTTTTTGCATTCTGACACAGCCCTCTCTGTGACCCTGGGCAAGATGTGTCACCTCTCTGCACATCAGCTCTGAGTATGGGATGATATTTCTGTTGTCTGTCTTGCCCATTTGGGCTGTTAGTTCACTGGTGCATTGCCTGACCCGTCTGGGGAACTGCACACCTGGCACACCTGATTTCCTCTGTTCTAATCTGCTGTGTCACAAAAATACAGCTAATTATTAATGCTGGTGGGGAAGAGGACACATTCCTTGCCCCAGAGAACTTACAAACTTAAAATAAGAAGAATTACTGCTGGAAGTTACAAGTGGGTACTGCACATGCAACCAGATGATTCCTATGTGCCGTTATTTAATAGATACAGACTGATGCCAAAAATACAGAGATGAAATTATATCATCTCTATTGACATATTTGACACATGTATTTCCCTCTGTTATATGCTGTGGTTGCTGCTGCGGTTTGGGATGCATAAAATGAAAGCTCCCTGCCTGCAGCACTTCACAGGGATGTTTATGGACAGAAAAATGGATGGGGGGTAAATATCTGCCAGTCAGACCCCTCTGAGCTCTCAGCATCTTTCTTCAAGAGAAATGCATCATTATATTTGAACTGTGATGTTTATGAAGTATCATTAGCATTATTCAGTTCCTGACTTCAGATGTCTTCTTCTCTGGTCAGAGCAATCATTATAGGTCTATCCAAGAAGAGCTGTGACAGATGTCAGAGTTTGTTACAGTCACTGTATGCCAGATTTAGCCTCGGGTCATGTACTGCTTGAGTACTTTCTCTAAAAGCATCTTGTGAGTACCCTGCAGTAGAAACAAGTGACAAGGACTTCAGATATATTTGTGACATTGAATGGATGCGTTTTTAGGATGAGATTATGATGTGGTAAGCAGGCAAACAAAGAGCAGAAGATACTTGCACAAAACCAGTTTCCTACCTATCCTTAACCACATCCTTCCACTCAGAGGATGCACTAGTAGCAGTCAAGTCCTGCAAATCTGGGGTTAAAGGATTTTTTTGCCTCATGTTGCAAAATTGTTACACTTGTTTTTAATATGATCTTATCTGTATTTTCCTCACGGCTCAAACTGCTGTTTTAACTGTTGAGGTAAATTGTGATGATGAAAGGAAGGAGCAAATAAGCACACGGGGACCCAGGATCCAACTAAGTCATGAATGGTATTTGTTCTTCAGCTGCAAAGACACAGACCACCCTATTGGTCTGGCCAGTGTATAAATACAGGCAAGAAACCAAAAGATCTGTGTTTGCTTTACTACTGAGACAAGAGTTGGTGTTACCACATGTACCTGAACTCAAACAGGTTTTGTGTGTCACTAGATGTGCCACATTTGGGAGCAACTGATGCCCTTCCCACATCAGAAACCTTACTTTTCCCCTTCCCTGTCCATGCTGAGGGGCTCCCACATCAAACTGCAGCTCATGCACTGGGTGGAGAACTGTGTTTTAAATTGACATGATCCTGCTTGTTCCATATGTAAGTGAGGAGTTAGAAGCTGGCAGCAGCCACTCGAGTGCCGTGTTCCAGGTCAGCAATCAAGTGTTCGTCAAGAGGACGTGTAAATACCATATGCTAAGTACAACTGATAAAAACAAATACACAAAACCCTGGAGAACTCACGGGTGTCATCATAACCCTCAGAAATTCTGTCCCACCCGCTCGAGAGGGAAGTGAGAAAATGAGTGACAGAGCTTGGGTTACCAATTACAGCTGACGCTTCAGAATTCAATTAATGCTCGGAAAGTTGTGAGAAAGGATGCAACAATGTCTCCTCTCCAATGCTAATGACCTGTGAAAAAAAGAAAACAGTCATGAAGAAACTCTCTTGTCAAAAATAGTCCTTCTGCAAGTGCTTCTGAGAAGGAATCAGGCACAGGATATTATCCATCTGGCCAAATGATCCATAAGATACTGCTCTCCTCCAGAATAACTTCATTCTTCTGCAAAGGCTGCTTGTCCCATTGATGCTTTCTAAGGGACACTGCTGCCATTCGCTCCTTAATTAGGAGATTAGGAGAATTCTTTGACTGAAAATTAAGAATCACTACGGCTTATTTTTATCACAAGAAGATCACTCCAGCAACTTCCTCCAGGAAATTGCAAAGGGAAGTCATTATGTGAGGGGGGCTGGGGAGGTAGAAGCCAGCTAGATTGTGCATATGAACCCCAGATGAAATGCGTCCTATGTCTGTGAGGGGGGCAAAAGGGGTGTTTACTAGGTCATTTACCATGTTCTTGTTTTTAAAGTTTCCTTTTCCACGATTACTTGTTGACCTTAATTGTTTCCATGCCCACAAGATAAGTCTTTGTACTTCCTACGGAGGCTTAGGGGAGAGGTCTGGGGATTGCTCTCGCTAATTGCCCTGTATTCCTTCATTTCCCTGGAGTGTCTGTGGCAAACTATTCCCACATATGCTACCAAAATCCATTTTAATAGAAGGGGCAGCAATGCACAGCTGACGACATATGTTTAGCTGCATTGAGGACTCGCTGAAGCATGCCTATCATGTTACATAAAAGGAGAAGGTCAGTACAAAACAAACAGCTTTTTACAAGCCAAGGCTTAAGAATCCTGTCCTAAAGAACTCTTGCATTTCAGAGAGCGACAAATCAGCTTGTCCCTGTGCTCTGTTCTCTCTCTAGGCCTTTTTTTCTCTCTCTCTCTCTTTTTTTTTTTTTTTTTTTGCATACATTAGAAATGCTGTTAGTCTCCCAGGACAACCTGTGTTAAAACATTCTCTTCTGGCAGAAATAAAGCTCTGCAGGGCCCAATCCTTGGTTTCCCTGGATCACCAGAGCAGGATAGAGCACAGCAGTTCTTCTCCTGGCCCTTGTGTTGCACCTGCTGCAGGAGGGCAGTGCCCAGATCCCCCCAGAATAAACTTTCACAGCACTGTCTGCTGGGCTTTGGGAGGAAGTTTGTCTATGCTCACTGAAAAATAAAGAACAGCGAGGAAAGAAGATACTTAAGAAATACTTGAGAAAATTTCAGTGAAATTACTTATTTCCTTTATTTCCTTGTAACTGTTTTTCTTCTCTAACTGACCTGGAACCAAGGTAGGAGATGACCCAGAGAAGATTTCCCAAGGAGAGTTTGGCTCTCATTTCCCATTTTCTTTCAAGTGGGCTCAGCACACTTCAGTCCTCTCTGTGCACTTGGCTGGCAGGAGCCCCACAGAGGGGATGCACAGAGATCTTGGCTGGAGTTGGGCAGAGGAGTAAATTTAAACCTTGCTCCACATTTCAGTTGAGGCTTCTCCCAGCTGCAAATGGGTCCAGCCTGAGGCTGGTACATCAAATCCAGCTGGGCTGCAGCCACATCTCTGCTCTGTAGGTCCCAGGGCAGCTGCCCCTGCAAACCCAGAAAGCTTTTGAGGGTCTGCACAGACCCTGCTCTGAAGGAAGGTTGGGGGCAGAGTGTGCCCATGATCCTGAGAGTCCTCTGGGGCAGGAAGGTATTTCTTCCCAAGAACAGCCCTTGTGTAGTGTAGCTCCAAACATCTTCATGGCACTGTCTGTAAGGACATCCTCGTGTTCAGCCTTTCCACGTGTTTTGGAGCCTTTACAAACGCACCTCCCCTGGGAAGCATCGCTGATTCGGCAGATTCCTGCAGACAAGGGCTGTTTGTGGCACTGATTCATTCATTTTGGTTATTTATACCACTGTGTTTGGTGCTGTGTGAAGCAAGAGCAAAGCACTGTTCATGCCCAGAGGCATCAGAAGTCAAGAAGAAGGCAGGATACGAGGAGTGCACGTACATGAGGGGGCAGAGGAGCAGGCAGCACTGGTAGTCAGATGGGCTGAGGCAAAATTGTGCTTCCAACTTCATCTCTAAGTAAAATCATAACTTCTCCACTTGATTTCTGTGTGCAAGGCTAGTTTATGTGATATGTGTTGTAATATTAATTCCAGGTGCCTGAGCTGGATCTGGGATGGGCTCCAGCCTGCTGGGGGCAAGGGGCAGCTGTGGCTGCAGCAGGAGGGCTGTGGGGTGGCACAGCAGCTCCCACACCACATGGACCACAGACCCTGTGCTGTGTGGGATGGGATGCAGGGATCAGTGTCAATCAGCATCGCAGAGAAGTGTTTGTTACAGATACCTGGAAGTTCCCATCAAGAACAGAAATCATTTAAAACCTGTGAAAAAATCTAGTCCCTAAACATTACCCTTGATGTGCTTTTCAGATGATGTTTGGCTCAGTTATGGGGCTGATTCCTGCAGGTCTTGGACACCACTTGCAACAAAGACCTGATGAGTGTTGGACGCTTTTAGAAACATGTTTTTTTTCCCCATTTCATACAAGTGCTTTTTTTCTGTTGCTAAATAATGGCTGATATAAATAGTATTTCTTCTTGAAGTGGGGCATGATTTCTTCCAGATTTTTGTGTGAACATTTAACTGTGTGATTCTGCCAGCTGTGGGCTTTGTGCTGTGATGCCAGGGTGTCTTAGTGGGCTTGGAATCTGAAATCTCAGGATATGGCAGAAGAAATTGATGCCACCAAAAGGGGTACGAGTGCTCGTTTGCTTGGGGGAAAATAAACTTTTTTTACTGAGTCAATTCTGTAGTGGGCTTTCCCAATTTTTTTCTTTTTTTTTTTCTTTTTTTTAATTTAGTGTAGATTTTAAAAAGCTATTCCGCAGCCAGCTAATTAAACTGATGCAAGTGGTTTCAATGTTCTTTTAGGGAAAAGTTTACAGAAACAGTTCTTGGTATAGGGTAATAAAATTCCAACACTTGGCCTTGAAATAAGCACAGAGGGAACTTCAGATGCAGGCAGTCCTACTGTTTTTAAGTTAAATAAAAGCTCTGGGGGATGGGACAGGAACATTGACTGGCAGCTCTATTTGTCTCCCTTGTTCTCTCAGTATTAATGCATTTTGCCAACACTAAATTCACACTTGCCTGCATGATAAGGAAGCTAATCAGGGACAAAAAAAAATCATTTTTAGTGGATATTGGTGCTGCCTGATCATACCTGGGGACAGAAATACTGTATCTGAGCATTATTCCAGGCTGTGCAGACGTGTGGCTTTGCTGACAGCAGATCCACCTGTTCCATAATCACTCTCCAACCTGCCACGTTTAATTCCTCTGAAATACATTAAGTGAAACCCCAACTCGCAGAGGGAATTTTCACTGTCTTCAGCCAAGCCCAGAATTTGTACCACAACATTTTCTCAAGCCCAGGGATGCAATGAGCCCGTGTGGGATATGGTTCGAGCCCTGCCACGAGTTTCGGTTTGTTGATCTGATGGTTTAGATGAAGATCTTTGCAGCTGGAGCTCAGTTCGGTGCTTGGCTGGTTTCTGCAGCCAACCTGGGTCCCGGGAGCTGGCTGGGGAACACGCCTGCTCCAACTTGATCAAAGGCTGTGGGGTTCCCTCCTGGTGCCGTGGCTCCACGGAGTTTGGGAAGCAGCATTCCTGAGCAGGTGTAAAAGTCCCTCAAGAGAAGAGCGTGGAGCCTTATAGCAAAATAGACATCAGCTAATCTCTCATGCCTAGATGATTTTACTGTGACGTTCTGCCAAGCAGCCCGAGGCAGTGAAAAATAAACTGCTAGCATTATAGTATCATTACGTTTCTGATTCTCCAGAGAAGCCAGTATTTGTTTGCTTTTCTCTGAAGTGTTTCATGTCACCGTGTATGTTCTCTCCCCTTCTTTTCAGGGCAGGCAGAGGGGGAGGAGGAAAGCTCCACAGTGACTGCACAGCCCGGATTTTGTGCTGCTTTGGGGCTGGAGGGTTGGGGGGCTTTGTTGCTGCTCTTTTTTTATACCTACAAAATTTGTAAAGGTTATTTGGCAACCTGCGACGGCGGCGTCCAAGTGAGCATTGCTTCAGAAAGAGGCCGGTCTCCGCAAACAAATTTCGCAGCCAAAAGTGCTCGTAAATTTGATAGGTGTAAAAAACGATTTAAAAGGGGCTCAGGGGCTGAGCCCCAGGCGCTCGCTCTGGGGGCGAGCATCCTTCCCCCTCTCCCCCAGGCTGTGCTGCGGCCGAACCATACGCGCAGCCCCGGAGCAGCCGAAGGGTTGATTCCTCCTGCCCGGTCCCGCGGAGTTCAGCGGCCCCGAGGCGAGCGGGGATTTCACGAGGTGAAAAAAAATCTGGTGGCCTGAACCCCAGCGGGGTCAGGCAGCGCCCGAGGCGGGCAGGTCCCGCTGCTGCCTTGCCCTGCGAGCCACAGCCCGGGGTGGCTGGTGCAACCCCTACCCGGGGCTGCCGGCCCTCCCTTCCCGCTACCTGGCAGGCTCCTCGCTTTTTCCCCCCGAGGGCGAAGAGCCCGCACCGAGCCTCTTTGGCTGCCTGGTTGGTTTGAGCAAAGCCGAAGTGACTGGCGCTGTTAATGACAAGGTAGCGCTGATGCGCTCGGAGGGAGCGCGGCCGCTGCGCTGCCCCGGGCGGGGTTCGGGGGAACCCGGGGGGGGACCCAGGACCCCTCGGGGAGACCCAGCCCAACCCAACACCATCCGGAAAATGTCATCTGCCCAAGCTTCTCACAAACCTGCCGCCTGGCTTGCAGTCCAGCAGAAAAACGGGGACAGCAGATTTTTTTTTTTTTTTTCGGTAACCACTAATTTGCTCGCCCGTAGTAGCGGCTAAAACATATGAAATTATTCCCGATCTATAAGGCTGTTATGTGAGCTTCTGGCAAAAAGATTTTACGGGGTTGTTCTGGTTTTGGTTTTTCTTTCCAATCGCGGTGATTCCAGGAGCGGCTGTAGGGTGGCTCTATCCACAAACCTGTTTTTTTAGGAGCGGTTCTAGAAAATCCCCCCGCTCTGGGGAAGCCCCTTGGGACGCACATCAGATGAGAAGAGCAGCCTCGCTTTTTCTTTTTTTCTTTCCTGCTACCTGTGCAGCTGATTTCAGCCGATAAACATCGTTTTCGTGCTGCTTGGGTTGTTACAGACACCGTAAAAGTTCCAAATAATCCAACTTTGTGAAGGAGTCGCTGAGCGCTGGTCTCACCTAGAGCTGGCTCCGTCCCTATTGTCCCCCTGGTGAAATGTTAACTTGCTTTTCTTTGAAGACTCTCAGATGGGCTCGTTATCAGAATCAGCAAATTATAGTATTCTACCGTCCTGGAAAGCAGTGCTCCTGTTAAGCGTCTATCTGAAAATCACTTTTTACTCTTGCAGATTATAAGAAAACGTGAAGTAATTATGTTTTTTTTTCCCCCTGTTTAGTACCAAATGATGAAATGTGCAATATTTCAGCTATTCTCAGGCTTATTGAAATGCAGGAAAAAATAGCGGAAATTTGATCACCTATTAGAAATTTGCAAGGAAAGAACCTCAGTAGCCTTCATAACTCATTATATACACCCTTAAGAATTTTTTTTTATTTAACTTCAATTTTTTAAAAAAATCATCTGGGGTAAAAGTATAGGAAAGAGTATCAGAAAGGTCAAAGGTAGAACAAATGAACAGGAGATAAAAGATGCTGCTAAAAAAACCAAAAACCTTGAAAACTGCTCATCTGTTTTTCAGCACGAAATTTTTCCTGTATTTCCTACATCAACATTTGCCTGGAGGAAGGGAAGGAAAGTGATGACAGGGCAATGTTATGATGGGAGAAAGATGATTAGAGGTGGCATTTAAAAAAATAAAAATAAGTGATAAGTATTATAAATACCAATGTCTGTCTGGGTTTGTGATTCCACAATTTGCAGGTTATGAGGATTTTCAATAATTTAAAAGATTGTTTAGAAACACTACAAAAGATACACTTCAGGTTTTATGCTCAGTATTCTTCATACAGATTTTTTTTAAAATTTTTTGTTTAAAAGTTCAGTTTCTAATGAGAAATTGATGACTACAAATGAATGTCTAGAGTGTATTGCAAATGGCTAATAATAAAAAGCTGGAGTTGAAATGCAATATACACCGAGGCAGTTTCTCAAAGTAGTTGCTAAACCTCACAAAAGAAGAGAAACATGTTAAAAAAAAGTTGGATGGTCATTCTCTGGAAGGGACAGAGAGTTCTACTTATGATGCATGAATCTTTTTCCATAATACCTTGGCATTTTCATTTTTTCCTAGAGCTACTTGGATTTATCATCCCCTCTTTGTTTTCTGTGTTTGCACAAGAAAAATCAGTGTCCAAAACTCTAAAGCATGTTAAGAAAAACGCATTAAAAGTTGTGACTGACATCAGGGCGTTGATTTTATCAGCAGTTTACACCAGAGAAGGGTCTGCCCCCTCTGTTTAAGCAGAGGTGGGCAGAGCTGAGAACAAGCCCCTCACTACCTGTGTGCTGAACTGTAACTGCCTCACATTTCAATAACAAACCCTCGAGACTTCTTGGCCTCCCTGGAAATGTTGGATTAGCAACACTCAGCCTGTTCAGCGCTGGCAGTTGCCTTTCATTTGCTCTTTGGAAAGGAAAATGGTGAGAAACAGTTGCCAGGATTCTCCAAATCCCTCTTGTCTCCAAAGACAACTCCAGAATGTTTCTGTGTTAGTCCAAGTATCCCCGGGCTTGGTTTCATTTTTTCTTGGATAAAGGAGGACTTGCTGTCTGCTCTTTGCCGAAAAAGGAATCCTTGGAGGGGAAAGTCAGGCATAAAGAAACAAACCTGAGGAAAATCAACAAAAGCAATTCTTTGGGAGAAAAAAAAACCAAACCATTTTCACCCACCTCGTAGCTGTCCCAGCCTTACAGTGTGTTGTGGCCATCACACACTTTACACTGATTTCCTTCATTTCAGACATCTCATACAAATAAATGGTTCTTGGAAGGAGTTGGAAAGATCTCATCCTTCCTGCAGTGCCTTTGGGCAGGGCTCTGGGGATGGAGAAGCCTGGAAGGGACCTGTAGGCTGTTGGTCCTGGCTTTGCACAGCCAAAGACAATGTCACACTGTGTGTCCTGTCCTGCTGTCATCAGCACAGAGTGTCACACAGAGTGGGGGGTAACTTGGTTTTCTTTTCTTACTGAGAAATGGGAAATCAATATGGTTACAAAGAAGTTTGGGGAATATTCTGCTTTATTTCTGCATTAAAGAAGTTAAACAATCTGTTCAGAGTAGTGCCAGCTAATGGTTTGGAGAGGGTGAATGTTACTGAGAGAGATTAGGAGCAGGGGCAGAATCTTTTGTCATCATCAAGCCGTTCTGCAAGAGTTTCACAGTAGGCAAAAATGAAATAAAATTGCATCAGGAATTAGTTTGGCTTGTAGGATGGCTCCTGACTGAAGGCTAGTTTTTGGTCCACTTTGATGTGTTGAAGAACAAGAACTTCCAGTACCAATTCTGCTTATGTAATAAATCATGGGGGTTGGAGAGAAAGAGAAGTGACATACAGGTTCTCTTCCTTTATGAACGTGGGCTGTAGTCCATCCTAGTGGCTATAAAGTGTCTTAGACTGATAACAAATGCTCCCTACTATCTAAGTCAAGAGGCCAATAAAGCCTGAAGTATTTATACACCTGTGGGTTGAATAGCTGGGTAATGAATGACAAACCTTTTTCTTGCATGAGTGTTTTTCTTTTTTCCATTTCTAGCTCACACTGCAGCGAGTCTAATGCCCTTTGGATTGTTTATACCTTGTCAAACCTGTTTTAAATACACCATTGTACTGCGTTTACAGTCTTGTCAGGGAAATTGCTGCCCTCTCCTGGTTTGAAGCAATTCTCAACCAGCTGAAGGCATCTCCAAGTGAATGCCAGTTGTAGTGCGATAATACGACCCAATATGAAATTAATTAAGGCTACACAATGGTTTCTTTAAGACTAAATCAGAAATGAGGGCAGGCAGCCCTATCTAGGACAATAGGATTGGATCCAAATGCAGTTTTAAAGTCGTGTCCCACCTCCCCTGATCAGAGTGCATTTAATGAGATTCATGCAATTTCTTTCTGAAAACAATAGCTTTAACCATTGGTTGCATAACCCAGGATATCCAGCTGAGGCCCCCCAAGTACAGAGTGTTCCACAAGAAGGAATGACAAAAACTCTTCTAGCTCAACTTAAATAATTAAAACAAGGTCTGGAAAAATGGCCAACCCGGTGAGATGCCTTTTTAGGGGGTCAGGGGGTGGAGGAGGCGAGATAAAACTCCTAAGGGCAAAGTTAAATTTGTCCATCACTATTCTCTTTCTGCTGAAGAGCACGAAATGCCAAGACCCCCGAGAGTCCTCAGCCCCCTCAGCCTTTTGTGGCTTTCAGCACCTTGCAGGATCAGGCCCCATGGCTATAACTCAGAAAAGGCTATCTATTGTCTGCATGGAAAGAAAGGAGCATATACTCGCTGAGATGTGTTTGAATTTGTGATTTGTGGCTCTCATTTTACATGAAGTTTAAAGTTTCTTGGCTGCTGGAGTTACTCCTCTGAACTGTGAAGGATCTTCTGTCATGTAAGTGGGTGGGAACAAGACATGGCAATACAGACAGTGCTATAGACAATGCTTATTTAGGATTGTGGAAGCATTACAAACAAAGGAAAAAATTCCTCTTGCCCCTCCAGCTACAATAGCTTCACAAAGCATTCAGAGCAACAAATGCCATTTTCCAAAAAGTTAGTACCAGCAAATCTGAGAAGAGTGTGCCCTTCATGGGAGTGTGGAGAGCTAAGAGCTGTGGCCTCTAATGGGCCATATTAACAGCAAGCACTGGATTTCAGAAACCAAGCACTTCATGCATAGCAAAATGCTTGTATTAGTTTCCCTCCACTCCTCTTTTAAGACTGAAGTTATTTAAGTAGTGCTTTGAAGATCTCACTTTTGCATCCCATTGTGATAGCACACATCAGCAATCCTGTTTGTCGGGTGATTTGGAAACAAAATGTAGCCTTGTGGCAAAGAAAATCTCCTGTTCCCAAGGCAGAAGCAAAGACAAATGCTGGGTGCTTCTCTGCTGTCTGCTTAGAGCTGCAGAGCTACACTTGTAGCATTTCCAGGGCTCAGAACTTGCAGAGGTGGTGCCTGTGAGTGAAGCTGAGGCTTGACTTTGTTTTAAAAGGCTGCATTTCCTCTATGCTGAGGCAGGACACAATTAAAGCTGCATTACTGCTTCCATATATTTACACATGATAAGGCCAGGCCTGACTCTTCCTTTTCACAGAAGAGCATTTTGCTCTCCAGCTGGATGAGGTTTTCCCTCATCCAGTCTTCTACAGGCATCTGCAGCAGTTTTGATTCCTAAATAATTTGATTGATAAGTAACTACAGAAGAATAATCATGAGAAACAGCAGAGGAGTTTCTTCAACCATTTTTATCCTGCACCTAAATCTGTGTTTCTGATCTGTGTGCAATGTTGTGGGCACATGCAAAATGAACGTGTATCCCATTCTATTTACGTGAAGAGAAAAAAAACTTCAACAGAACAGAAAAACCAAGCTGGAATGGCCAGAACAGGCTGTCCAGGAAGCTACTTCCTAAAACATCACCTGAGACTGAAACCCAGCAGAGATTTGCCACCTTTTTGAGGTGTTCCTAATCAAGTGCTGCCTGACAGGGATGCCGAGATGAATACTACTGAGTTTGTTTCTCACCAGGTTGCTGCAAATTTAATTCCAGCTCTGTGGATGAACAAATCCACTTGCCACACACTCGGCTTCTGTAAAGGCTCTTTATCCATGATACACCCAACATTTTGCACAAGACAGAAGGCAATTGCTGAGTTCTCCCTGTATGTTGTTCTCTAATAGTGTCCAAGCACAGCNGGCAGCCCTATCTAGGACAATAGGATTGGATCCAAATGCAGTTTTAAAGTCGTGTCCCACCTCCCCTGATCAGAGTGCATTTAATGAGATTCATGCAATTTCTTTCTGAAAACAATAGCTTTAACCATTGGTTGCATAACCCAGGATATCCAGCTGAGGCCCCCCAAGTACAGAGTGTTCCACAAGAAGGAATGACAAAAACTCTTCTAGCTCAACTTAAATAATTAAAACAAGGTCTGGAAAAATGGCCAACCCGGTGAGATGCCTTTTTAGGGGGTCAGGGGGTGGAGGAGGCGAGATAAAACTCCTAAGGGCAAAGTTAAATTTGTCCATCACTATTCTCTTTCTGCTGAAGAGCACGAAATGCCAAGACCCCCGAGAGTCCTCAGCCCCCCCAGCCTTTTGTGGCTTTCAGCACCTTGCAGGATCAGGCCCCATGGCTATAACTCAGAAAAGGCTATCTATTGTCTGCATGGAAAGAAAGGAGCATATACTCGCTGAGATGTGTTTGAATTTGTGATTTGTGGCTCTCATTTTACATGAAGTTTAAAGTTTCTTGGCTGCTGGAGTTACTCCTCTGAACTGTGAAGGATCTTCTGTCATGTAAGTGGGTGGGAACAAGACATGGCAATACAGACAGTGCTATAGACAATGCTTATTTAGGATTGTGGAAGCATTACAAACAAAGGAAAAAATTCCTCTTGCCCCTCCAGCTACAATAGCTTCACAAAGCATTCAGAGCAACGAATGCCATTTTCTAAAAAGTTAGTACCAGCAAATCTGAGAAGAGTGTGCCCTTCATGGGAGTGTGGAGAGCTAAGAGCTGTGGCCTCTAATGGGCCATATTAACAGCAAGCACTGGATTTCAGAAACCAAGCACTTCATGCATAGCAAAATGCTTGTATTAGTTTCCCTCCACTCCTCTTTTAAGACTGAAGTTATTTAAGTAGTGCTTTGAAGATCTCACTTTTGCATCCCATTGTGATAGCACACATCAGCAATCCTGTTTGTCGGGTGATTTGGAAACAAAATGTAGCCTTGTGGCAAAGAAAAATCTCCTGTTCCCAAGGCAGAAGCAAAGACAAATGCTGGGTGCTTCTCTGCTGTCTGTTAAGAGCTGCAGAGCTACAGTTGTAGCATTTCCAGGGCTCAGAACTTGCAGAGGTGGTGCCTGTGAGTGAAGCTGAGGCTTGACTTTGTTTTAAAAGGCTGCATTTCCTCTATGCTGAGGCAGGACACAATTAAAGCTGCATTACTGCTTCCATATATTTACACATGATAAGGCCAGGCCTGACTCTTCCTTTTCACAGAAGAGCATTTTGCTCTCCAGCTGGATGAGGTTTTCCCTCATCCAGTCTTCTACAGGCATCTGCAGCAGTTTTGATTCCTAAATAATTTGATTGATAAGTAACTACAGAAGAATCATCATGAGAAACAGCAGAGGAGTTTCTTCAACCATTTTTATCCTGCACCTAAATCTGTGTTTCTGATCTGTGTGCAATGTTGTGGGCACATGCAAAATGAACGTGTATCCCATTCTATTTACGTGAAGAGAAAAAAAACTTCAACAGAACAGAAAAACCAAGCTGGAATGGCCAGAACAGGCTGTCCAGGAAGCTACTTCCTAAAACATCACCTGAGACTGAAACCCAGCAGAGATTTGCCACCTTTTTGAGGTGTTCCTAATCAAGTGCTGCCTGACAGGGATGCCGAGATGAATACTACTGAGTTTGTTTCTCACCAGGTTGCTGCAAATTTAATTCCAGCTCTGTGGATGAACAAATCCACTTGCCACACACTCGGCTTCTGTAAAGACTCTTTATCCATGATACAGCCAACATTTTGCACAAGACAGAAGGCAATTGCTGAGTTCTCCCTGTATGTTGTTCTCTAATAGTGTCCAAGCACAGCTCAAAGACACTTTGAGGGGAGCTGTACTGGAGGAGAAAAGCCATGGCCTGAGTGTTTGCAGAAGGTCCTTGCAGGTGCCCAGCTTCTTTCTGGAACTGGAGGATGGAGCTGGTGGTGGTGTTTGGGACAGGCTCTGGGATGTTTCCCCTGTTTGATTATGGCCAGCCCTGGCACAGCCACACTGTCACTGCTGTTTCTAACTCCGTGACCAATTTTCCATTTAAATCAAAGAGTTGCGACGAGCATTTCAATATATATTGTTTGGGGTGTTTCAGACTGGGTGGAAAGAGAATGTTTTCCTTTTCTTAAAAATAACCTGGATTTTGGCAGAAGCCGCAGCCCAGCTGTTATTTTGTGAGCTGAGTCCCCACCTGAATACATCTGTATCCAACCCACATTTGTTAATCACCGAAACAAGGTATGAGGACTTAAAAAAAAAAAAACAACACACAAACCAACAAACAGCAACAAGGCTCTGCACGTTACCAGATGCCACTGTGGTGATCTCAAGCATAAGCTGTACATTTTTATCTTTTAAATGGAGACGTCCCTTGGGCACAGCCACTGCCCCTGTCCACAGCTATCCTTGTCACCCGGCTGCCCCCCGTGCTCGGCGCTGCAAGGCTCACACCATAAGGCCGTGTTTGCTGCGTGAGGAGTATCACAGTGGACAAGGGCAGGGATCGGGGTCTGGGGTCCTGAGGACATTGTGGATTTCAGGGACTGGCGTCTCGGCGTGTGTAGTCATCCCTGGGCAGGGCAGGACCACAGCCAGGGCTCAAGGCCGCTGTGTGCTTTGATTTGCATTTATTGCTTGCGATCGCAGACATTCGTCTTTAGGTATCTCCGGATTTAGGGAGTAATAAGACAAGACAACAAAGGAGGCTGAAGATAGCAGAGGGAGGCTGGGGTACTGCGTGGCACTGCAGGACATGAACAGTTTCCTGCTCATGACTACACCAACTTTCCACCCTGGGAACCACTGCTCCAGTCTTGGGCATTCACAGCTTGCCCCTACCAACAATTTGACCTCTGAACATTCCCAGGCAGGTTATACTTCATTGCTTATGCCTAATTTTAAGTATATCCTTATCCAGTATTATCAACTCCCCAGTTATTCCAGGGTCCTGATGAGAATGGTTCCCAGCTGGATTTGCCAATGTTCCTCACACCACCTGCACCTCAAAACCACCTCTGTGCACAATTCCATTAGTGCAGTGGGTGTAAAAAGGGGTGACCTCCTTCCCTCTGGTCTGCTGTCCATCCTGCCTTAACTTTGCAATGTGTTCTTCTACCCTTCCCCCCCAATTTCTCTTCGTACTTGTGCAAAAAATTCTTCTCTGCAGATGTTTTCCTAAATCAGCTCATTTCTGCTCCATTCTCTCTCCATCTGATTAGAACAGAAAAAATACATGCTCTTGTTTGTTCCTGTTTGTACTTTATAAATACTTGTTTGGTAGAAAGTGAAGGGTGTCAACTACAAGAGTAGTCTGTAGTGTTTAAATCTGTAACTGTTTAAATCTGTTTTTAAAACTTTGAGACACCTGCAAGAAAACTGGTCATAGCTCTGTTTTGTACTTTGGTTACAAGAGGTTTGACTGAGGGGTGGAGGGGGAACAAAAAGATAGAAAAATATAGATTTAAACAAGAGCAGAAAAAGGAAATACAAAGATCCTCAAAGTGGTCACAGGAGACTCCTTAAATGATTTCTATCATGATTTTGGGGCAATTTAAGTGGCTGCTGCCAGATTGGACCATAATGCATTCACAAGGCAGAAGAATCCCAGGTGTAACAAATAAATTGAAACCTTTATCCAGTGGCAATCCTAAGGACTGACAAAAGCAGATTTTTTTTGACCAGGCATCTCCTCAGTACAGCTGGGGACTTGCACAGGGGTGGAAAAACTCAGGGATGCTGCAAACAGACAGTGCTGCCCAACTGGCAGCGAGACCAGACTGATGTAAGGGGAGGTATGAACCTCCTGCTCAGGACATGCTTTCACCTATTGCTCCATTTGGCAACTGAATATGCATCTGCAAAAGTTAATGCTGCAAATACTTCAGCAAAACTTTCACAATATTTAACCCCTATTTTTTTTGAGTTCTTTGTGTGTTAGCTCTGGGTGAGGGTGTGCATCTGTGTGTCTTCCACCTTATTCACATTTCCATTTCAAAGATTTATTTGTGGAAGATCCCTCTCTAAGCTGTTAGAAGGAATAAGGAGGTGTCAGAGGGTTTTCCCTACCAGGTGGTCGGTGGTCTCCAGCTGCTGTGCAGAAAAAGCCTCTTTGTATCCAGAGAGCATCTCCTTTTCTCAGGGGGAGTGGTGAGTGCAAGTGCAGGGCAGCTCCCTGCATGTCAGCAAGCACCTGAGATGCACAGGGAGAGCAGCAGCTCAATAAATCATACAGCAATAAATCAAACAGAGTTGGATATCAATTTTAACAATTAACAGCAATGCCTTTGAAGCTGGCAGGAGAGCCTCCAAAACACAGAATCACAAGCACAATAGTAAACTGTTCTCTCAAGACTGTTACTCTTGGGAAACAAATTTTCTGTCCAAAATGCGCCTGGATTTGGGAAGTGAGTTTCTTGTAACATGGGAAGAATTGAATGCTTTTAAAATGTGTTAAGTGCTTGGCTTTACAGCAGTTCCTGAGTGTAACAAACATCACGATTTAAATCTACAGTGACCTACAAATCCTCAAGTGTTGGGTGCACGTGGCAGTTCTGCCTCATGCAGGGACTCTGGGCAATGGATGTACATTGGAGAATCAGGGATGAACCATTTTCCAACTCCGGAGAGCGTGAATTGGATGTTTCTGAGAAATTTGAGAACATTAAAGAAGTAAGTCTGAGTGAAAATGAAACAAAGTTGGTCTACACTTCAAACAGTTCAGTTTGAAATATGTACTGCAGAGTTTGGATGGTTCAAGAAGGCTCTGCTGTACCAGAGAATCCTCAGGGCACAAGGACAGATTAGATGACCTCTGGAGAGTCATTCCAGCCCAGTGATTCTTTGAGAAGACAAATACACTGGGAGATGTAAATCTTATATGAAAAGTGTAACATGAGGTCCACTTGTGGGATCCCATATGTAATTTTGGTTTAGCACAGTTGTGGAAGAAGGTTCAGTGAGTAACTGCCCATTGTTCTGGTATTTGGAAGATGGGATTTAAAAACAAATGAATGCTGTGAATACTAAATGAGATGGTTACATTTCAATATTTCCTATCTGAGCTGCAAGGTGCTCTAAAAATGGGTACTTTTAAAACTGCTGCCATCTCAGAGAGAATAAGACAATGCTGGATGTCTCTCATAAAGAAATCCTCCTGGACATGGCTGTGCAAAACGTTGTAGGAGATTAAAGCACAGCATTCCAGTGACTTGTTTAAACATATCTTCTTATATCTCTTTGCAGCAATCCTTAAGCTCCAACCACCAAAGACTATCTCCTCACAGCAGTGACAAATTCCGAGCCCAAACAAACCACCTGGGGCATGCTGAATCGCTAAACACAAATGTCAGAGGTCTAGATCATTTCCAATATTCTTTGACATTGCTTATGATGTGGCCTCTGGCACATTCCCAGCAGAAGAAAGTTCGGTTATATTTCTTTCAATTAAAGAATCTGATTTAGCCACTAATCATGTCAAAGAATGTCTGGGGGAGGGAAAGGAAGAGAACAGAACGTGAGCGAGTTGGTGGTGTGTTCAAGTGGGATGGCTCGTGCTGTCTGCAGGGAGGCACAGGCACTGTGGGATCTGGCTGGGGCAGGGGTTGGCACAAATGGAAGTGTCAAAAAATATTCTTGGTTTGATAAAATCACGCAAATCTTATTAATGCACAACCTCGAGCATGTGAGCGCAGTGAAAATTGTGCTCTCAGGACTCAGTTTTCAGTAAGAATGAGAGGAAAGTCTTTGGGATGGCAGCAATCTGGATATCAGTGACTGGGAAAGATTCAGCAAGTTTTATGCAGCATCTGCTGCAGCATTTCACCCAAGCATGTGTTTCTCTGCCCATCCCAGAGGACCCCAGTGCTGGGCATCAGGGCACAGCAGGCAAGGAGCACAGTTCTGGATTAGGGATGAGCCTGACACTGCTGCACCTCCCTATGTAAACCCACTCTAGGGAAAGCCACAGTTTGAAAAATAACAACATGCTGAGCCCTGTATTTTAGTAGCTCAGGACAATTAGGGTTGCTTCACCCGTGTGAATCTGTTCCTGATCTTCAGGGAACAGTGGAAAAAACAGACAGTTCCCAAACATCAAAAAAGGTTTGAGATCGCTGCTAAGAGGATTTGCATTTGGAAAATTTTGCCAGGTTACACAAGCAGATGCAATACTTGGAATATTTCTGCTTAGGTTTTCCAAACCTTCCTTAAGGTTGCTTAAGATGGGAGCAGATGGACCTTTGTACAGGAAGCCCAGGTGAGTCTCAGAGATTGCTGATCCTGGGGTCTTGTTGGGTATTGTGGCATCCAGCAAGACAGTTGCCAGATCTCCATGTGCAGAATAGATGCTCTAAGGCAAAGAGCAGCTGTGGCATTTCTTATCTATAGCAGTGTAGGAATATATCTTAAAACCCACTCACAAACACTTATAGCTGTGTATCTCTTAAAGTTGTTCACATATATTTTATTTAACAATATGAAATCATAGCATTTTTATGTGGGAATTTTTGTGGGTTTTTTTTATTTTGTTTGGGTTTTTTTAATAGTAGTTTTACACACAATGATTTTGCACATTAATTTTTACATTTTCACAAACATTCAGACTCAAACTAGTGGTTCATCTATGGAAAACTTTAGCACTGACTAATATCAGGAGAGAAGTCTGAGCTGGCACTATGGACTCCTCAAATCTCTTATCAGAGAGGTCCTGATTCACCTTCCTCAGGGCTGCACTGCTGCTCCCAGTTGGGTGCACACAACTGCATAATGGTGCAGCCTCCTTCCTCTCCCACATGACTCCATAGCCTCCTACCTAGAAATATCTTTTTAACAAAAGAATTCTGGCAAATATTACTCATTAAATCCATCAGTGTTGATATGAGGGTTCTGCATGACCATACAGATGTGAGAAAGACCAAGCTTTTACAATATTTGATGGGTTTGGCACATCTGTTTTAAAAGCAAGAGGACTGATTGCATTTTTCTCAGTGACAGACTTGGTCTCACTGCTGGGGAGAAGTCCTCAGTGTGAATACTAAGGTTTCTTTGGAGCCTGGACCTTAAGGTAACACCTTGGTCAGGGATCAGTGCTGTTGGTAACCTTGCACTTGAAAAGCTGACATCTCTGAGGAGAGAAATATTGCTGACAGATGTAGAAGCTCTCAGACCATGGCTGTGTGTTGCCAATTCTGTGTCATGCTGCACATCTTACATACATTAAGGAGCAAATGGGCTCATTCCCGTGGCAGCAAACTTCACAAATCAGAACAAAAATTATTTATCATGACAGGCAGGTGGTACTGCAGACAGAAATGGCTCTTGACCTTGTGGAAATATGGTTGCAATGGTCGGAGAGAGGCTGATTTTTTTTTTTTCCTTCCTGCTGGCTTGAGAGAAATCTTCTGGTTTCAGGCATGGGAAGATATGTTTTAAATGGTGATATGTGTCAGGCATGTGGACTTTATAACATAACCTGTTTCTTTGCATTCACTGGAGGTGTTATACATGCTGTTTAAAACAGTTTTTATCAGAAAACCTCCAACTACCTGTGTTTGCACTAAATCTACAACACTGGCCATTACACCAGCACACGCCAGCCTGACTGGAACAAGGTGCAACAATAGTGTTCCCAGAATCTCTGTGAAATTGGAGATAATTCCGTGCAGGGCAGAGTTTCAAAGGCCTTGTTTAACATCTCTAAAGATGCAGCTGAGGGGCTGGGGAATTTTTCAGCAGTGCCCTGCTGCCTGGCGCCTGTCTGCATTCTTCCCAGGGAAATCCTGGAGCCAGGGATGGGAGCTGAGGAGCAGAGGCTGAGCTTTGGGTCCTGGGGTGTGTGTGATGGAGATGTTGTCACCCATTTATGTCAGTGGTCCATGCTGTGCACCTTTCTGATGTTCTGGATTTAAGGAAGATTAATTTGCTGAATTAGAGCTACTCATAGGATGCAAGAACCTTTATTTGCAGGAGGGAGCCCAAGGAGCTTGGTGTGTTTGTCTTGGCAATATGAACGTGACAAGGAGATGGGTTTTTTCCTCTCTTGGGTTGACTGAGGAATATAAAAGAGGGAGGGAGCATTTTTAAGATAAATGACAAATGTTAGTGCAAAAGCTACTGAGCAGGAACTAGCCAGGACACTTCTGGGTTGGAAATGAAGAGAAGATTTAGAGCCATCAAGGCAGAGAGGTTTTCTTCCCCAAAAAAAGGGAAGGGAACAGGAGCAACACCCACCCCAAGGCAGTATTAGGATACTTGTGAGATGTGTTAGGACAGTGTGTCAGGAAGGGGCAGAGCAGTGGGTCAGGATGTCCTTTGTATCACAGGATAGTTTTGGCAGGGGTGTTTGTGTCATACACTCACTGCTGTGCACATATAACGGCTTTAACAGATACAGAACACACCACTCCGTGCTGCAGAGCCTCTCAGCCCCCTGAGAGCACCCTCTGCCCCTACAACAGGCTGGGTCAGTGCCCTGTGTACAGGCCCTGAGCTGTGTTACAGCAGGGCAGGTCAGAAACACGCTGAGTGCCTCCTCTCCTCCCTCACATTCCTCCTCCACTCCTGCATTTGGAGGACCAATCTCTAACTCACCTTTTTCCAGCATCACCTCACTCCTCTGACACAGAAGCTTCTATGCAATTCATAAAGAACGGAGGGAGGGTGGAAAAGGAAAGTGCAAAAATGAAGATTTAGGCGTGTTGATGTACAATTCTGGATTTTATTGCTTGTGGATGACATATTTGCAAACCAGGGGTGCTGCAGGGGAGGAGGGAGGGATTCCTAAACTCTGTTGTGGAATGAATACACCGCTGAACTAATGAATAGAAACAAGATGTTTTAACCACCACCTAGAGAGGTTGCTGAGTGGCCATAATCAGTGCTCCCTAGGAGGTGGCCAAAATGTCTCCTTGCCATTCATTAGGTCAGAATAGCTTTCGTTTATAATGTGATCCTTCTTCCTGACCTTCTTTCTGTTCTCAAATGACTTCAGGACTATAAATTCCTCCCTAGAAATAGCATTATTTATTTTACTGTCTTGTGTTTGTTATGGTCAGTCGTGATCTTTCTTTAGGAGATGTCATTTTGAATCAAAATGGAATTTAGTGGTGACAGAGTTGGGTGCCCCTCCGTTTTTATATTGAAACACATTTTGCATGAGCTAAGATTGGTTTGCTTGCAAAATGTCCCTGCACTTTACAACCTGTCTATGAGAAATGTTCTGGTGTATTAGAGCTGGTCGTACCAACGTTTCAGGGTGATTTTGCCACTGCTTTAAATATCAAGGAAGATTTTCAGATGGATCCCTAAGGCCTTGGCCACAAAACTGAGCAATACCCAGCTCCCTGGGCATGTTGTGGCACTTTTGGGACTGCTTTCTCCTTTTGGGCACACCAAGTGTCTGTTCCCAGCGACAGAGCAGGTGATTTCACAGCAATCCTGCTCCTGACTGAAATCCCTGGCACTGTACCCCTGGCTCAGGCAGCCACTGGGGAGCAAGGAAATATATCCATGGTTATTACACTTCATCAGCTTCTCTAACGACTTCAGGCAATTCCTTTTGGGACTTTTTAAACATTTGCATGATAGGTATCTTTACATCCTTGTGAAAAGCACTGGATATTTTAAATTGCATTTCATCCTTAGGAAGTGCCCAGGCTTTCAGTTAAACTCCAAGAGGCAGCTGGGGATGTTCACCAGGGCATCAAAGCTCCCTGATTCCTGCAAATCCGTTGTGAATGAGCATGTCCTTGTGCTGAGTGGAGGGAGACAAACTGCTCTTTGGAAGGAGATCCCTTTTGGGCCTGTCTGTGGGAAGAAATTTTGGGAAGTGCAGAGCGGTTGCCTTGCAGGTTTGTGTTCTAATTTGTGTGACAGAGAAGGAAAAATGAATTATTTATAGAGAGGTGGAGTGGATTTCTGTGCAAAACCAAACATGAATGAATGAAAACTCTCTTTGTAAGGGTCAGGCTTTAAAAGGTGAATGGTAAAGGGAGAGACAGAGTTTAGACAAAAAGGACAAAGACCTTTGGGATTCAAAACCCTTTGAATGCTCAGTACCAAAACTGTAGATTTGGAAATTGAGGAGCTTTGGCTCTGTGTGTTGGTTCTTAGTACCTGGCAATACTGGGACATTTGGGGCTGAGTGTCTCCTGGAAGCAGAGCTGTACGAAACCTCAGGGTCTGGACATGTCAGTTGTGTTGGAAGAGAGGGATTTTAAGAAGAAAAATTACAGGATCTGCTGAATTCCAAAGACTCTCTTGTAGAAAGGCTTGAAATTTTTGCCTATGGACAATTGTTCACATGGATTTCCTGATGGGTGAGAGAAGTGGAAGCTGACACATAGGTTTTCATAGTATGTGCATAACACTTACAAATACGATGGATATTTCCAGATATTTAGAGACCACTATTAGGACCTAAAGATCCACTGTTTTCTCTTGAGTTCCAACAGAGAGTTTGCCTGTGTTATAATTCTAATCCTTTACAGCAGCCCTGCTGAAGGCAGGTCTTTTGAAAACTGCAGGAATATGGCTTAACTAAGCAATATGGAAACCGTCTTCAAAGGCATGACCTGGATATTAAGAAATAAATGGCAGGTTCAAAATCAACCACATTTCTCAGGAAGTTATCAAACTTAAAATAATTTTTGTTGTTTAAATGCAAGGGTAATGAATAAATAAATAAAAGCATCAGGCCAATCTGCAAACCAACAGAGGTTTTATGTCTTATTTTATTCTTTGTTTACGAGGTTCATAAAAGTTCAGTTTATGTTTTACTGGGGCAGAGCCTCACACACTTCCAGCTTCAGGGCCAGATGTGGAAAGTACCTAAATGCTGTAAAAAAAAAGCAGTTTGAAAGATCATCTGAGTCTGATGGAGCTTGAAAACCACAGAGATCTCAGAGAGTCTCTTGGGAAACCTCTAGCGGAGATTCCCAGACAAACCACGGTTAACTTTGAGATGGTGTGACCCAGAAGTTGGACACTTGGATCAGGAAGGTCTCCAACAGGATGTCCAGAGCTCTCAGAAGTTCTCCCAAGGTTAAGTGTGGGGGAAGATGAATTGTGATTGTCAAATAAATAGTGTTATTCAGTGCTTTGTAGCTTTTGAGTTCAACAAAGTACGTTTGCTTTGAAGGTCAGTGGTGTTCTGTCAAATCACTTCAGGCTTGGTCCAGAGCCCATTTATATTGAGGAGTAGCTCCTTTGACTTAGTAAACTCAGATACTTCCTATCAGTTTTGAAAGCTTTGCCAACCAGCTTTTTCCTACTGATGAATTAAGTGGGCACCAAATCTAGAAAACAGTCTGCTTGACTATTCTGCCCAAGGGTGTGTGTGGAATGTCTGTCACAGGGCTCAGCATCTTTTTTTTCTGCACCAAAGCTGTGAAACCCACATTCAAATGTCAGAAATTAAGTGTTTTCTTCCCTCTGTTCCCAAAGAGACATTCAGGAGCCTTCTCAGAGCACAACACACACTGTGACCACACAATTCAGGGTATTTTCTACTCCAGCACAAGTGGAGGAGTCAGTGGTGATGCAATGGCAGGGTGAGAGCAGGCACATGGGTTAAGCACAGATTTGGAAAGCTCCATCAAGCCAGGGAGCAGATTTTGCAGAAGTACATCAGTGGTGTGTGGATCAGATTCTGGCTGATTACAGTGAACCAGGTGAAACTGCCCTTTAATCCCTCTGAACTCAAATCCAGGAGAGACTTACCCCTCTCAATCTCACTGTGTTGGGTTTACCTTTGCAAATGCCTTTTCAAACCTGGCTCAAATCTTAGTGCACTTATTCCATCATTTTTTAACCTAATAATTAGAACAGCAAATGCAAGAAAGGCTGGCAGTCAAGATTCCTTGGGAGAGCACAACGTTGATAACCACTTAACAAAAAATGGCCCTGGCAGATATATTTAGTTTACCCAAGAGTTAATGGAAAGCAGTGTCCAATTCCAAGTGTTGACATGATTTGTCAAGTTTGCCATTCTATATGCTTGAAGTTTCCTTTGAGGGGAGCTGACCCAAAACTGTAACACTAAATAAACACCCTCTTCAAATAACCAATGGCGGTTTCCTAAATTGCCAATCAAATCCATAAATAAAGACACAAACTCGGAGTGTACTTAAGTCGTGTTTAGCAGAACAGAACTAAACAATAACATTCTTGTTAAAATGTATTTTCATTTCAAAGCCGTTTTCCCATGAACATTCCAAATGTAAACAGCCCTAAAGATTTCTAAATTATCTTTGCCTTTGCTTCCTTGGGTGAATGGGGGAAAGAAAGAATCTGAAGCTACATTAGGAACACTGAAATTGGATATGAAAGTCACAGAGACACAATGTTGCATATTGTCATAATTATCACTTCATAAAGAGAAGAAAGAAAAGACCAGTTGACTTGGGTTATGAAGACTCTGGGATCTAAGCAGCATTTGAAGCTGTCTTATGTTGCAAAAGGAAAGGAAATGTGTCTTATTTCTGTTCACAGAAAACACGATGTTGTGGGCAACGTTCACACCCCCCAGTTTTAGCACAGACATCCAGAGCATCTACTTTGGAGTCCTCTGGGTGAAGGGAAAGAGGAATTCTTCTCCAAACTGCTCTCTGCAGTCAGGGTTACGGAGAAAGCAAAGGGTGTGAGAGAAAGCAGCAAAGGGAAGTGCAAAGTTGAATTTGACTTCAAGGTCTGCTCTTCTGCCAGGTCAGCCTGGTTGGGCTTTGCTCTCCTGCCAACATTTCTCTCCTGTTGCCCTCAATCCCTTCAGTGGTGTGTGAGATTAAGCCTGTCTTCTACTTGCCATGATATTGCACTGTTCTTAATTTCTCTGTAAATTAGGCCACTGGCGAAAATGGAGAAATGTCTCAAGGAAGCCAACTGCTCTGAAATCCCCCTTCTCCTCCCGTCGGATTTGGTATTTTCATGGGATCCCCGCCTTAAAAGCCCTTTTTACAAGGCGGTGATTCAAGGCTCATTGGAGTTAACAGACCTTAACTACCTTCAGTGAGCCTTGGATTGAGATCTTATCTTTCACAGACTTTGACTTCTTGCTTCAAATAGCCTTTCTCATTCAGATCATGTTCAGATGGTTCCTGGAAGATCTCACAAATCCAAACACATCGCTGACCCTAAAAAAAAGAGTGATTTCTGAGCAAAAGGATGCCCTGTAACACACACAGCGCCATCTCCGAATTCACTGCGGGTTCCATTTCCATCGTAGACAATGGGGCACATCTGGGCAGTAGGAAAAAAAAAAAGTCACAGAATCATGGAATGGTTGGGTTGGAAGGGACCTTAAAGATCATCCAGTTGCAACCCCCTGCCGCAGGCAGGGACACCTAAAGGCAGCATAAATCTCTCTTGTACTGCAGGAGTCTCACACAGCTCCCAAAGATTATCTCCATCAGGTGCTTTCGGAGTTGCTTTAAGAGAACTGGAGCAGAAGCTCAACTTTAGAGTGTAGGTTTTACCCACGACTCTCGTTATTATCCTCCCTCACTTTTCAATCCATGCAATCGTTTTGTTGGTTTTTGGGGGAGTTTTCTCCCCGGGCTCAACCAAACCCGTGTCAGGCTCCTCTGCAGCCAGGGGAGGAGGGCTGCCAGCAATGCCCAGCCCACACACCCCCACCCTTCTCCTGGGGCAGCCGAGGGCACAGGCCTGGGGAGAACCTGCCAAAAACGCTCCTTTTTTTTCTCTGAAGAGCCAGTTCACACTGGAGCTGGTGCCACCAGCTCAAAGCCTCCCAAGGCCACGCATTCCTCTGTCCCCAACCCCCCTGAGCCTGACACTCGCCGAAATGTAGGACAAATTCGGGATGCAAATTCCAGGGTGTTCCACGCTCTCTCCCAAATCAGAGCTAAGCACTATCTCCAAATGTGTGCAGAAGAGCCCCTTTCCCACCTTCCAGACCGCTGGTGGCCCTTGGCAAGTTCAGAAACCTCCCTGCCCACCCCCTTCACCCACCTCTGGTCCCAAACCCAGAATTCGCATCCCGGTGCTCAGGAAATGTCATTGTGGAGTTGAGAGGGTTAATTTTCCCTGCGCATGAATCAATAGCTCTCCTCACATGATGAGTCTGAGACCTCAAATCCGTGCCAAAGTGCTCTGCATTGCTCACACACCTCTGTTTTGCCCTGGGGTGCAACACGCAGTTTAGTGAGAGCAAAGATGCCAGTTTCTGTGCAGGTATTTCACATTATCACTTAGATTCGCCCCAGGCTAAAAAGGAGGAGGGAATCCTCCGTTTCAAAAGGATATTTAAGTCTATGGGGCCACTGGGAATGTGTTTTCCTAAGTGCTATCTACCAGCAACAAGAAACAAAGGAGCCGAGAAAGACTCAAACCAGTCTTTGTCACACAGAAGAAGCACCACAAAGAGCACATTTATTTTTAATCTGCTATTAAGCCACAAGAATAAATCCACAATATTTAAACACTTAAGCATTTAAGTCAAATTAAAGCTTACTTTTTTTTTTTTTCAAAGTGTCTCGCACAGAAAACTTGTGGGTGCTAGTGAAAAGAGTAGCTGGGGAAAAGCTGCCTTTTGCTATTCCTTCGGGAGGAATCAGGGGGCTGATAACTTCTGAGGCAGTCTGGTTCAGTTATTAAGAATTCACTTAATTTTAGACTTCCCCTGTAAAGCTCTGAAATTAGTCAGTGTTGACATAATAGCAGGGAAAATGTGAATTTACTTTTTATTTCATTCTCTCCTTGCTTTACCTGATGATCTTTCATTTGAGCTTGTAAAGCACTGAAAACCTTTGTGCCTGGGCAGATAAGACGTTAAAGAAGCCCAAATTAAGTAGGAGATGAAACCATCCCAAATTGCCCCCTCCTTTCCCATGTGTCAGGGGGAGGCACAGGGGCACTGCTGCCCAGCAGCCTCGAAGTGCCTAAAAAGCCTTAAAGAGCTTAAAGAGCCGCTTGTGCTCCAGCAGGAAAATCCCAGTGATCAGCAAAGTGGCTTCAAGTTTGGGATAAAACTAACATTGCACATACATCTCCATATTTTAACTAAAATAGTGAACATTTTCAAGAGAAGAGACTTCTCTCAGGGTGATCTTTTGCTTAGATTGAAAGGAAGGTTCTGTCAGAAGAAAGAGATGGCAGAAAATTATGTATCACAGCAATAAATCTTCTGAAATGTATTTTTATAGCGCCTTTTATCTGATCCTTAAAGTCTGTGAGGCAGAAGAACGACATCATTCCACAAAAGCACTCAGAGGAGAAATGATTAACCACAAATCACATTGAATCTAATTTTATATTCAGGATTGTAAACCTGGAGTAAGGTCTTTGATGTAGTGAAGACATCCTGAATTTACACCAGGTCAGCATCTGGCCACTACCTTAAAATCAATCTTGGGTCCTCCTTTCCTATTCTCAATTCAAAAGTAAAAATATTCTCCATTCAAAAGCAAAATATCCTTGTGATGTTTCTAAAAGCAGATTCTTGTGTTTGGTACACAGCACCACTTGGGTTTGTAGGACTTATGAGGAGTTTAATTCTGCTTGAACACTTATGTGCTGCAAGTTAAATGAGTAGTCTGGATGTGAGGTTGGAGAACTGTGTCATAGATTTTCTCCAATGTATGGATAAAAAAAAAAAAAGAAGTATTTTCAGTGCTTTTTTTCCTTCCTTGGAACATTCCTTTGTCCTAAAATCTCTGTGTCTTTTACTCCATTTCCCATAAACTCCATGTCTGTTCTCTTGTGCTTGGAAAATGGCACCAAAAACCTTGATGTAACTTCATGGGAAACTGGGAATGACTTAATTTGTGTTTTGGTTTGGAAGAGGCTACAGGCACAGTGTGAGTTCCGGGCGGGGCCATTTGTCAGTTCTATCATTTTCTAGATAGTTTCACAAAGTGTGTAGTGAATGTTAAAGAGCCAGTGAGAGGCTTGGATACTGCCAGATGATAAATCATCATGTGAAACTCAATAGGAATTGTTTCTCTAGCTGTGTGATATGTGAAAACTGTGCTAGAGGCAATGTCTCTCAGAGCTGCCCATTACCTAAATTCCCTTCAGCTCAAATGTAAATCCTTTTAAGAGACTAAAGATGCTTTGAAGTTGAAGAGAAGCTCCCAATGACAAATATATATTTTTTTCTAAATGTTGTTAGTCCTTTACTTCTTCCAACAAATCCCTTCTCTCACATTCTGTAAGATGAATTTTAACTATAATAAAACAAGCCTGGAGTTATTAGTAATTTTTAAACTGTCGCCTCCTGATCTTTCACAAGTTTGATTGCTATTGTTATTCTTACTTTGTTTTTCTTGTGTCTTGTCATTTTTAATGTTGTTGGACTGTGTGAAAAATGAAATTTGGGGAGGGCCTATGGAGGCTGCAGAGCAGTGCTGGGGGCCAGCAACCAGGACCAGATGAGGACTCAGCTCCCTCCTTTACCTCTGTCCCCAGACAGTCACAGAAGTACAAGCTGAGGTGGAAACCTTTGATACACCAAAGCTGGGGAAGAAAGTCTGTTCCAGGTGAAGCCAAAATGTCAGCTGGCTTTTGGAAAGCACCAAAAATTAGGTGCATGGAAAGCTGAAGGTGGCACGTACACATTATCAAAGAAATTTCTTGTTGGCAGAAATCTGTTCTTTCAGCTAACAATGAATTCTTCTAAGAATTTTCTTTCATAATTTGTCTTCAAGAAATATGATTATTTTCTTTTTCCATGGGGAAATCTAAAATTCTTTTAAAAGTTTAGCTGCATATTTGGGTTAAAAAAAAAAAAAAAGTTGACTTTGTTACAAAGTGATTTAATAAAGTAGAGGTTTGGGGGTGAAAAAATCCAAAGGACAACAGTTTTAAAACTGCCATTATGTTCCATGGGATTCCTCAAAACACACAAACACACCCTTATGTTCCCTGTGGGACAAATGTGGACAAACAGTTCCCATTTGGATTAATAAGAGTTCTGTGTCTAAAGCTTCTGTGTTGCTGGACCTTTCTTTTTTGCTCTAAAGGGACAGACTTCTTAGAAGCAAAATAATAATCAGGCCACTGAGAAACCCACAGAAGATGCCTCTGAGTGTGGAGAAAAAAAATCCCACACTTGCAGCATGAATGTCATAATATTAATCTTTGTGAGTGGAGAACCTTATGGGCATGAGTCACCAGAGAACAGTAGTGCTGGTTTTCCTTATCTTCTCCTTATGTTCACTATTAGAGTTTCTTTGTTTGGGAATTGAGGGTGAAGCTCTCCAGTAGGGGAGGCCAAATGGACTTGGAGAGCCCCAATCTCAGCAGCTGGAGTTGGGGTGACATTTCTTGTGCCTGGTGTTGTTTTTTGTACAGGGCTAAAAATGAGACTGGGTGGGCGGCAAACTTCAGGTTTGAGGCTACTCAAACTTTAGGGATTTTTCCATTTTCCTAATTATTCTCCTCTGGAAAGTGGACCTGCTCAGAATCTATTCAGGGCTTTTTCATTTTCAAGACCTCAGTTCATGTGAGCCATGGAAGTCATTGTTGGGACACCCCTTTGCCTTGCAGAGGTATTTAAAAACCTCACATCATTTTCCTTTGTGAGATGAGTTTCTAAACCCAGAAATCACAGAATTTAGGATTACTTTTTTTTTCTTTACAGGGCTGGAGGTCACCATGACTAACCAAAAAGGTATTCCCAGGTCCTGATACTGTTTTGCAAACTGTTCTATATTAAATATCATCCCTCTAGTGAGAGCTGTCAAAACACTTTCATCTAACCTTCACCAGTAGAAAAATCTTAGTGATGCCACATAACAAACATTATACAAATAACTGTCAGAGTTCATTAAATCTCCTTTGAAAAAATTATTTTCCCATGTGCTTTGAGTATTTTAATTTTTTGAGGTGTCATTTCTAAGCACTGTAGTGCTGATTTGCTTCTGGAACTCTTAGATCTCATTTTCATTAATTTTAATGGAAGCTGTAAAATGCAGAGTACTAGAAAGCATTTTCCTATTCCTGTTTATATTGGGTTGATGCCATTTCAGTGACACAGAAAGGACTGGCTATTGCTTCAGATAAAGCAGTTGTAGATGTTTGTGTGTCCAGCTTAAAAAGTGCTGTGTCCATGCTCAGGGCAAAAGTAGCTGGAAACTCAGTATAGAGGCTTTAGGCAGCCCTAAATTACACCAAGGCTACTTCAGTGCCAGCAGACTGTAACAGCCTCTGAAGCAACTTGCCCATCTGTATCACTCATCAGCAAAAGAATTCAAACCATCTCAGAGATGCTCTGGCTCATGAAAAGCTCCAGATTCCAAATTAATTATTCCAAATCATTTATTTATAATAACACTTAGAAACTCTACTTTGAGAGGACTGGACAACACACAACCAAAGGACTGTTCCTACCCCAGAGGCAGGTCCCAGACAGCAGGTGAATAAAGACAGAAAAACTGAGACCGTATTGGTTTGTGGCATCAACAGTCAGCGATTTTTTCTCCTCTGTCATAATGTCTGTAAAGGTAGAACTAAATAAATTGCTGTTTCATGCAGATTCAGACACACAAGTATGAAAGCTGTGTAGGGGAAAACCTTCTGCTCTTGTCTGGTCTGGATGCTGAGTGTGCTGCTGTGGCAGAGGAAGGTGTGATGAGAGCAACGCTTCAGGATGGGGGATGTCTGCAGTGAAGGCTGGGCTGGAGATTTCACTGCTGGCTTTCTGGCACGTGCCAAGGCTGCAGGTCATCCCTGTGGCCATCCCTTTGCATCTTCACAGAGGCAGCTACTTGCCACAGTCTTCCTGTCTTTGCTGGGTTGTTATTACCTTTCTCCAAAATTTATATTGTCCTAGTAGAGGCAGGAACAAAGCCAGCAACACTCCACCTGGAATTAGCCCTGGGCCTGCACTGTGGGCTCCTGTTCCCCTAATGCACAGGTTTGGGGGTTCTTTTTGGTGATAAGGACCTCAGTGGACTTTGGCTGCACTGACATTTGCTCTGAGAACAGATTGAAAAAATGACACAGAAAGTTCCCAGAGATCTAAAAGCAGAAACATGTGTTGGAATATGAGCACAGGCTTTTTCTTCTTGACTAAATTGAGCAGTAGGAGATAGGAGTTTGGGTGACCCCTTCCTCACAGTGGGTGTTACGCAGACTCAGGCTTTAAGCACTTCCTTAAGGACTGTCAGGAGACTGGATATAATTCAGTCAAAGAGGGCAGCACAAGCAACAATGTCAAGGGAAGGATTTTATATTTCAATTTAAGTGAATCCATTTGTTTTCTTTTTAATGGGAACAGCACTGTGACTCTGCAAGAGTTAGAAATGAGCTCAGCAACTGGAAACTGAAAAGCAGAAATCCTATTGCTCCTCAGGCTGAGGCTGTTGTAATGGTTATTTCAGTGATCCAAGGGATGGCTTGAATTAACCCTGCCTTGGTGTCACTGTACCTGTGCAGATCACTTTAAATCCATCATCCATAAAGGAAGATATTATTTCTTTCCTTCTTGTTTGAGGCTTCTTGGGGCATACAAAGACCTACATATGTTGTTAGTCAGAATGAGATGTAGAGGTGCTTCCATTCTATGTGCTTTGTAAACTTTCCAAAGGTGAAGTAAGCTGAGTGCCAAGAGAGTTGGAAAGAGCCACATCTTTGCTTTCTGCTGCTGTCCTTGTCTCTGCAGCCAACAACACTGTGCTGGTTCAAGGTTTGCTCACTCTCCTGGCAGTGTTTACAGGCTTGGTACCAACTAGAGCTCCAATAGCTGCTCATTTCCACCCAGAAACTCTATAACTAAACCTCATGTACTAAGGGGATTCCACTGACAAAGGGACCTTCAAACCTCCTTGTTTAATCTGGACTAATTCCAGGAGCCCTGGTTTCACGTGATAGTTTGTATTCTATTAGATTTTTCTCCCTACAAATTTCTGGTGTTTTGTGTTTTAGAAAGAGTGGTGCCCCTTTGATTCTAAGACATGCACAATTTCATTGTTTTCCTGTTCAGTCTCTGTATCCTCTGGTGGTAAAACTTGGAGAGCCAGTAAACCAAGCTGGGAGTGTTTTCCAGGGTGCTGTCGAGTGGATTATTTATGTCCATTACAAAAATAACTGGGTTTCTAAGTATCCATCTTGTGGGACACTCTCAGCTCTGTGTAACATTTTCATCATGAATAACCAATTAAAAAGCTCATTTTGCAAAGCTGTGTTAAAATGCCCATTTGGGGGAACTGCAGGCATTGGCACTGGAGTGGATCTGCTGGCGAAATACACCCAAAAAATGAACTTTATAATACACTTCAAAAAGTCATATAATTTTACACTTTCTAAGAGTTATATCATTTATTAGTTGTTTCAGTGTTTGGGTTGACTCCAGATTCCTCACAGAGGCGCCAGTGCAAATGCTATTTCACCTTTTTCCTGGCTGTCTCAAAATGAAGCTGCCTGGAGTCAGGGCCCCAGATATGTCTGTGTTCCTCAGCCTTCCAACCACAGGAGGATGGAGCCAATGTGACCTTTCTCAAGTGCCTGGATGTGAATTTCCAGGACAGAAAAGTCCCTCCCTCTGTAAGTGAAGGGATTGGGTTCGACACCTGCCTGGCTGTTGGGAGCCAGGAGAGAGCAGGACCAGTTTGCTTTGAAGAGCCTTAATCTGCTTCAGCTGTTCAATGCCTATAAAAGTCAGGCCACTTCTTTTGGTGCTTGAATAGATGTAGGTTTTTGAGGTCAAAAACCAGCATGGATTTCAGCAAGGAAGGTTTGCCTTAAAAACTGTATGGCTGTGAGCATATGATTGAATTCAAAACTGGAAGTTCAAGATGTTGGACCACCTTCTCTTTTGACAGATATTTCCCTTTGCTGATCCTTCTGCCCTCTCTACCTGTGACATGAAGGCAAGAGGTGCATCAGAGGGTATTTTGGAAGCACAGCACCAAGCTCCCCATG